>JANHZU010007284.1:0-11957 GCA_032468055.1 Acrochordus granulatus
TTAACTTATTTACAGAGTACATCATGCAAAATGCTGGGTTGGATCTACCCCAAATTGCCGGGGGAAATATCAACAACCTCAGATATGCAGACAATACCACTCTAATTTATTTATTTATTTATTAATCACATTTCTATGTCACCAATTTCCAAAGACTCTTGGTGGCTTACATAGATTAGAGATTATACATTTTTTTCTTTTATTTACCCCACCCCTTCCCTCAGCTGGCTGGCGATGTTCATATCTGGGGCATCCTCCGAGACTCTTGCTCTACCCCCGGGACGGACGAGTTCTGTGCCGACTCGCTTCTCCGTCAATTTGCCGGCTGGCATTTTCCCTCCAGAGGAGGTCCCCATTAATCTACTTGCATTTTTACGTGCTTTCGAACTACTGGGTGGGCAGCAGCTGGAGGTGAGTGACAGGAGCTCACCCCATCATGCAGAGCTTGTAGATTGAACCAGCCAGAGTGCCAGCCATTTCTGGTTCACATAACTGGCGGCACTAAGCCGCTGTGCCACCGCACCTCCTAATGGCAGAAAATGAAGAGAAACTAAAGAGTGCAAAAGCTGGCTTGAAAGTCAACATTAAAAAAACTAAGATCATGGCATCTGGTCCCACATCACTTCCTGGCAAACAGAAGGGGAAGAAGTGGAAGCAGTAACAGATTTTACCCTTCTTGGACTCCAAAACCACTGCAGACAGTGACTGCAGCCATGACATTAAAATACGCTTGCTCCTTGGGAGGAAAGCTTTAGCAAACCTAGACAGTGTATTAAAAAGCAGAGACATCACTTTTCTGACAAAAGTCCATATAGTCAAAGCTATGGTTTTCCCAGCTATGCTTTTCCCTAAAGCTACTTCTTCCCAGTAGAAATACTGTATGTGTCTGTGAGAGTTGGACCATAAAGAAGGCTGAGCATCACAGAATTAATGCCTTTGAATTGTGGAGCTGGAGAAAACTCTTGAGAGTCCCTTGGACTGCAAGGAGATCAAACCAATCAATCCTAAAGGAAATCAATCCTGTCTATTCATTTTAAAGACAAATACTGAAGCTGAAGCTCAAATATTTTTCTCATCTAATGCAAAGAGAGGATTCATTAGAAAAGACCAATGTTGGGAAAGCTTGAAGGCAGAAGGAGAAGGGGACAGCAGAGGATGAGATGTATAGATAGCATTGTGGATACGATGGGTGTGGATTTGGACAGACTCTGGGAGGCAGTGCAGGACAGAGAGACCTGGCATGCTGTGGTCCATGGGGTCACAAAGAGTTAGACATGACTGAGTGATTGAACAACAACAAAGATGTTGCAATAGTTTGAGTAAAATTTGGATAAATTCTATATCTAAACACTCTGAACATCAATGTCAAGAATGCATACAAGCACATAAACAGATAATCGTTCAAGTCAAATTAACAAATGAAGGTGGGAAATTGCATTTGTAGTGCAGACATGGCATATAAGAAAGATCTTGAAGAGATGACAATTTGTAAGAAAAATGAGTCAACTGAGGTTTGTCTGCTTCTTACAATATATGTGGCTGTTTCATTAGTCTTCAATAAACATTTGTATATTTCATAAACAAAATTAGATAACTCAAGTTGTACAATGAGAATGTAATTTGTGCAGAATAAACAAAATATTTAGTCTGAACCAATTTGTAGATTCAATAAGCAGGTCTGTGTCTCCTAAAATCTTCTTATTTTAGAAAGGGAAATGGAGACAAAGACAGTGAGCCATGCAATATATTTTGGGTGTCCTTTTTTTCTGATGAACTTTAAAGTCAATGTGAATAAATTATTTCATCACCATATTCCTTATTGATCGAAAAGATAGTAGCAGGTACCCACAAATTTCAATCGTAGATTAGATTATGCTCCAATTCCAGGAACAGTTCTGTAATAATAAAGGGATTCTGGATTCCTCCAAAGAAAGCATAAATGCAGATCAAAGTTTTCTGTTCCCCAGAATGTTTTAGTCATCCTGGCTAAATGTCGACATTCAGTGTAGTAATAAAACCAGTGCCCAGTTACATTTCTTTTGGTGAAGTTCCATCTGGCCTAGACTTGACTTCTTCAGCTATTAAAAGAGATACAGTATTTGGCATATACCAGAGGGCTACAATTTCTACCAATACTTCAAAATGACTTTGCAGTCAACATTCCAACAGTAATCTGAACTTTCATATGGCCTTAATAAGTGAAGAATGCATGGAGGAGAAAAAAGAAGATGGGAGCCTTGGGTGGTAAAAGGTGAGAATATCAGCTAAATAATCATATAGGCTACAAGCAGAGAAACAGCAACAACATGTTTGTGTGATAGACTTCAGGGTTTTTATTCTTTTGAGGGAAGTTCTCATAGAAACATGCTGAGGCTAAATCTCCTTTTCAAACTGTATCTTTTGCATGTTTTGTCCACTGAAAGAAATACCTTAACTTTATAAAGTCATCAAAATGGAGCCTATAAAGACATGAATTTTTATTGCCCATTCTTTGTGCAACTCAATACTGGATAAAGGGCTGGGCTTTGTAGTACCTCTCCTTTGGCTGTTCTCTTGAACATTCCCCCCTTCAGGCCGCATATAAAGTACATCTAATTTCCCAAGACCTTCCCATAAACTGACAGAAATATTAATCCTGATATTCCAAAAACTAATAAATGAGTAGACAACTTTTTTTCTCTTAAGACTCCCTTCTCTCAAGGGCAATCTGTAGCAGGCCATAAGAATCAAAAGGAGGTGGAGACATTGCTCTGGAACAACTCATTTCAAATTGCTGGTGTATCTAATTCAAAACAACATACTCCCATAGCATGACCTACAAGCTTAAACTATTAATTTATTTCCTTTCAGATTCATATCTCAAGTAGAATGAATAAAAAGGACAGAAGAATGGGAGAGAGCAAAAGAAAAAAAATCTGGGCCGGGGGGCACATGGAGGAGAAAATTTGCAAGTTAACCACCAATGTCTTTGTCGGGTATATGTGTGTGTGAGGGGGGGATGCAAAATCTGAAGGCAGAGATAATATTACTTCCCTGGGGCATTAGAATGCTTGGTGGTTTCGAGAGCATGCCTTTGATAATCAGCTTCAGTATCTCTTTCATGTCACTGAACAGAAAGGAGGCCTCTTCAAAGACTCTCATTCAGAAAAGGAATTGTTAAACAGGCCTGACTGGGTTGAGCAGTCCTGGAAATTAAGAATCCTGAAGGGCAGGATTAGAAAGGAGGTCCTTACTCTTAGAGTAGGCAAAGAAATACATTAATAGGTGTCTGTGTTGTATTGCGTCTGAGGTTTTGAGAGACTGTCATAAAATACTCATGCATTTCTCTGAAACAACCCCCCCATGTTTTCATGATTATGGAGAATTTTACCTTTTTGTCATTTGGCAGCACTGGTAACCAGGAGTTTATTGCCTTTGAACTGGTGAGCTGCAGAGTTTCAGTTACACAACTGTGCTAATTCTACTTTCATCCTGACTTTTTCCTCATGCTAATCCTCTAAAAGATATTTGTTCCCCCACCCAGCTCATCTAATATAACAGCACCCTTGTTCTTTTGCCAGAAATCTAGGGTGGAGGTTTAGTTCCATGCTGAATTAAATGATTTCCCTCCTCTCTTCACCCAAGTCTTTCTTGTTTCTTGATTGTATATGTTGAAAACTACACACTTACATAGTAGCATGCTGTTTAAAAAAAATGGAGAGGTTGTTATCAGCCTAATATATAAAATTCTTAATCTCACAGACACTAAATCTCATATGTCACAATCCATAAACAGACAAGGTACTGAAATTCTTGTTCTTTCATTTGCCACAGAAAATAAAAGCTGAGAAGACTGGATTAATTAACGTGATCCAGCAAGTTCTAATCAAGTCAAATAGCATGCTGGTGATGATTCCTGTTCATTTAAATATGGGGAAATCAACCTAATCCACATACATTTTGAAATGCAATTTTTGTCCATATAAAGCTCTGGAGGACTGAGTTTCATTGGAGGTGAGGCTTTCATTTCAACAGCAGAACAATAAATAGAGCAAAGGCCCAGGGATGTTTGGGAGGAAGGGATATCAAAAAGATACCATCTTTTGAAAGCCAAAAGTAGAAAGCACAAATCAAAGATCAGTGAACGTTGCTTTGTAGTAGGAATTAGAAGTATAACTCAAGAAGAAATAATTCATTTGGAGTGAATGTGGACTTCCCACATCTTAAAGCTAATGAGATTGAGAAACACTGCTCTAAAGTCATTAATGCAGCAATCCCAGGCAGAGTTTCTTTTTTAGAAATCTAAATCTTGACTACAAATCTTCCATTTGGTCTTGAATGGCTAAGTAAGCAAGAATTCAGATTAGCTGGTTACAAGAATTATCATTGGTTTTATGGTTCATTTTCATCATTCCTAGTATAGTCTTAAAAGATACAAAGGTAAAGAATCCTTCAAAGGTGTTTTCTCCACACAAAATAGAAAAGCAATCCCTGAGCTTTTAACAGAATTTACAAAGATCCCAATGGGTAAGTACTAATGCTTTCCTTATGTCATTCTGCTTCTTCAGATGCTAAATGTAATAGTATTACAGTTGGAGTTACTCTAATTGGCTACCATTTAACAAAAATATTAATTATGTATTTCACAATATTTATTACCCATTCCTTTGTCCTTCCTGGTTATATATTAATTGTTCATCAAAATTTAAGTAGTAATTTAATACACTTTCTCCTTGTTTGGGCCCAAGATTAGTGCTTACACCTGTTGATTGACTACAAGTGTAATTTTCTGGTTAGTTTTCTGGCTGGCTACAGGTATAGTTTTCCTGCCTGAGTACATATTTAATAGGGGACATATGGTTATATTTTTTCAGAAATAAATTTAACTTTGTTGAATTAACTGTATTTCCTAAGGTACAAAAGACTGCAGCCTAAATGAATAATGAAAATAAATCTTTGTCTTTAAATAATTTATCTGCTTTACAAACTTACATATTCCTTTTCAGAGACTATTTCCAAAGCATGACAAAGACATATATAAAATTTTTATATCTGGCTACTTATACAGATTGTGTGTTTACATTTAGTGAGTGTTTTTTTAAAAACTATGTCTGGTCACTGTTTTCCCACTATGCATACTAAATGTAAGAGTCATTAAAATCACAAATCTGTTATGCAGTGAGCAATATCTAGCAATTTTTATATTCATATGTATATGAATAAAGACATTATTTAGATATTGTGGTCTGGTATCATAACAGAACACAGAACAGAATGGGTATGTTTCCAATAAGAAATAAAATAAAACATGCTTTAGTATCTAGAAGCATGGGAAATGTCTTACATTCACACTGTTCCCATTGTCCTCCAGAATCTATACAAAACCCAAGATTTGGAGAATATGTATTCCCCACCAACTGTCTCTAATAAATGTTTAGTATCACATGAGCCCTTGAACCAGAAGAGTATTTTAAGACTTCATGGTAGATCTTATCCTATTACTTAAGCAGACAACAATACTGTATGTGTTTTGACCACTTTAATCAATCATTGCTTGGGAGATGTGCTCTGTGCTACAGCATAATAAAGAGTCATGTTGATTCACTGTTCTTTCTTTTTAGGATTATTTGATTAGGTTAATTGACCATATTTGGGTTTTTACACTATAGTAACCTCCTCATTAAACTAGTTAAGCATGTTATGACCACAGAATCAGAATCAGACTGACTGGCAACAGATCTTCAGGATTTGAAATGGAGTTCTTCCCATTTTAGCTAGAGATGCCACATTTAAACCTGGGATTTTCCATAAACAAAGCATCAGTTCTACCTCAGATCATGGTTCATGGAGAGCTTTACAATAAAGCAAGGTAGAAGCTGAAATAGTTTCTTCTAACTTCACGCCAACCCCATATTCATCCTTCACAACTCATCAGTATCCTACCTTGCTCAATCTCTAGCATGGGTATTTTATACCCAATGTGATTCTTCAACTGCTGTCTAGCTTGTAGTGAATAGTCCTCTCAGCTTAACTTGAAAAACCCAGGAACTGTGAAGTCTGTAAGAATTCAGTTCCTAATTTCCATTCATACATACATGTAATTGCTTTAAAAAAAATAAAAAGGATGACCTGAAGCTCAAGAAGGGTTGACTTTGTTTACATCCTGGCAACACAAATAGTATCCAGATTTTAGAGATCTAAGAAACTATATGTTTCAGAATTAATGGTTGATGTTTATAGCATGGGCTCTTAATGTTGTTTTATTTCAGAAATCTTTATTACCATCTGTTTCAAGTGGACTGTTTCTTGGCATTTGTCATCACAGTTGCTGTGTGAAGATTAGTTCTTGAGATATGTGGCACCATCCTGACAAAATGAAAGGAAGGACTCCCCCACCCCACCAGACAGAGGGTGCATTTTCTCCAGTAAGGAAAGCAAACCTTTGGCAAACGGGCAACATAAAAGGAAGAGACATTCATGATGTTTAAAAAGAAAAGTTCCCAGCTGAATTACAGGGCGTTGTACATTATTTTCAATGCATCTTCTGGTAACTGTGTTTAGTTCAATGACTCATGTTTCCTGCCCAGTCTTAACCAGTGGGGAATATGGGTATTTTTGTTATGCCAGCTATAGCTTAGTCCAAATCATTATCAAGCTTCACCAAACTGATAAAGATATTTTCACAGGGTTTCTCTGTCCTTCTCTCTGTCTCATTGTTTCTTAATTCTGGTACATGATTATGCTTAACTTTAAGCTGTCTACTTTACAAACGCTTAACTGATACAAAAGCATAGTTAATCACAGCTTCTTTCTGCCATTTTTTTCAATGCAATTCCAGATTTCTCATCACTTTGAAATGGCTCTTTTGCACTTACTATTCTTTCCATCTGTATTTTCACTCCATTAAGAGCTCTACTAATCTTTTTATTTTTGAATTTCTTCCTATTAACTCTTTCTGGTATCTAAATTTGCTTGAGTTGTTCTGGGAAATTATAGCCTTTTTCTCTCTGTAGCTTACCCCCTGGAGAATGCAGGGAAGGATACAGATTGTGGAAGTTGCTCTTTGATCTCTTCCCTCTGGGGAAGACAGGTGATAAAGTAGATTGAGAGTTCTTTCAAATATGACACATTCCCAAGGCCTTTTCTTTTTTTATGGCTGGTAGGAAAACAACAGGGGCAGGGCATACAGTTCATCAGACAATTGATGTTCTTGGTGGAAGCCACACAGTTTTTTGCAGTTTCATGTTTATTATTTTATTAATGCCTTTTTGTCTCACTTTGCCAATAGTTTTTTTTTTCCAATAGGAAAAAGGTAGAGGCCTTGCCAGACAAGACTTGCAAGAAATGGTAAGCAGTTGAAAGACAGAAGACATTCTTAGTTACCTAGGGTCAGAACAAAATGGCAAATTTTAAATAAAATAAGTCATTTTAGTCAGGTTGACAAAAGGATTAAAAAAGCATTTGAAAAATCTTTTTTAAAAAAATTCTGTTTTTTATTTTGCATTATTGGCCTACCTCCCCTTTCCCAACATTCAAATTAAAAAGAATGTGGCCTTGAATTAATCTTTTGGTCTTTATTCAAAAATGTCTAAAACAAATGGTCTAGGTGACAAGTGAAAGAACATCTGTTTAGGATATAAATTTCCATTGTAATCAATGACATTATATCCGAATGAAATGGAAACCAAAGTATATCTAGCAGGTATACGTGTGTAGTATATGTAGTCTCATTCATATATTCTGAATACGTCCATTTGTTATGTTCAGATTACAAGATTGAGATGCTAATGCTAGATTTTGCATGATAGTGTTAGATAGAGTAGTTGAGATGAGGCAAGCATACATTATCTCAGTCTCTGTAACATTTGTAATTTTTCTGCTGTTGGAGAAAAAAAATCATCATTCACTTTCAATGGTAGCTCTCAAATGGACAATAAGTGAAGATCTAAATAGCTTATACTGTAAATGCCTATGCAAGCCAGGACACAGAATTGGATACAACCCCAAAACTGAAGAAGAATAATCCATCTAGTAATGTATTATAATGTCATTTAATGGAGGAAGATTCCTATCATAAGATTATTTAGTGTCTGATAATGGTATATACCACATTTCTAGAACCCTTATGATTTAATCTACAATCTGTTTTTTTTCTTGAGTATAATCCATTCATCACATTTCCAAGAGTCATCTATGGAAAGTGCTGTATGAATTGTAGCCAACAGCTCTATCCACATATTTTTTCAACTTTCATTCCCAGAAAACCAGATCAAAAGAATGAATGAAAGTCAGCTCACTTCTCAGACCACAAACTGCTGTCAGGCTTATTTTTTATCTATTTACCATCAGACTATTAGTCTTGAGAATTGTTCAGAGCCAGCTAAAATTTCCATTGCATTCAGCCACTATTGGATTATGTCTTTAATGAAGACTAGATACTACTACAAGACTTGATACTAGTGAGGTGTCAGCTAGTAATAGTTATGATTCTAGGAGAACTCACAAGTTACAAACCAGCTTCTTCAAGAAGCACTTCCCCATACAGAGTTATTACTGGAGCAGGCAAAGTGTAGGGTTATTTCTGACTTCCATTTTTTAAAGAATTAGTATCAAACGATTTTTAGTTTGCATATATTTTTGAATATATGCCAGGACTGTATTTTTCTTTAGTTCACAATGGCACCTATTATTGAAGACCTAATGATTTATTTTTAAAACTGACAGTGTGCAGAACTCATAAATGCATAAATACAGATATTCTGCTGAGTTATGCAACCTGGTGCCCTCAGACAGAGAACATCAGGTTGCCTTTCTGACCTAATCACATTCAAATGAAGTCTGAAAGAGTGGGAAGCATTCTATTTCACAGCCAAAATTATTTACATTTATGGAGAGATGAACACATTCTATTCTTGGTCTCTAAAATAGCCTGGAGAAATGCCCCCTTATTTAGATAGATTTTGTTTATTTTATTTATTAAATTTATATACCACTGAATTAAAAAATGACTCTTGGCAGCTTACAATAAAAACACTAAAATATAAATATAACAGATAAAAACCAATTATAAAAATCAACAATCTACCTAAGCAAAACAGGAAGGGTGGAGTATCTGTTGGGGGAGTGTGACTCACTTAATCCACCAGCTACCTCCACACAGGCTCAAGGCCAGCTGGCAGAGCCAGGTCTTCAGGCCCTTCTGGAAGTCTGAGAGGGTGGGAGCAGACCTTATCTCAGGGGATAAGATGTTCTAAACGACAGGGGCCACGGCAGAGAAGGCTCTTCTCCTGGATCCTGCCAACCAAAATTCCTTGACTGACAGGACCTGCAGCATGCCTCCTCTGCTAGCCCTGGTAGGGTGGGCAATCCCCATAGGGATGAGATGGTTCCTTAGGTGATCAGGGCTCATGCCATGAAGGGCTTTAAAGGTGACAACCAACACCTTGAATTGAACCTGCAAGCAGACTGGCAGCCAGTGCAATTTGTGGAACAGAGATGTTATATGGGCTATTTTAGGGGCCTAAGAACTGTCTGCACAGCAGTATTTTGTACCAGCTGTAGTTTCCAAATGGTCTTGAAGGGTAGCTCCATGTAGATACATTCTAATAGTCCAAAGGTAACAGGTCTAAGGCATGAGTAACTGAGTGTAGGGACTTCTGGTCCAGGAAAAGGCACAACTGGTGCACAATGCAAAGTTGTGCACAGGCTCTCCTAGCCATGGCTGCCACCTGCTCTTTGAGCAGGAAATGTGAGTCCAGGAGCACCTCTAAGTGCTGTCTGAGGGTAGATTGAGGGTCCTCTGCTAGGAGCAACTTACAAACATAGCTCCCTATGGGATTTCGTCCAATATTCTTCAGCTGGATTGTATTGCATTCTTCAGATGGATGCTATCTAGAAATAAGCATCCATAACTAACCATGATGATGCCAAAATGACAACTTGCATTCTGACATCAGAAGGCAAATTCCATCCTTTTCTATGTCTTAACATCACAAGACATATTTGATCATTTACTTCCCTTTTGTCTCCCTCATAAATGTCCATGCCTTCAGTTACATTGGGTGATTATTCCAGAATGTACAGCCAATGGCAATGACAATAGAAAAATTATAGAACTATATGGAAGAAGTCTTCATAGATATTTGTGTCCAAGAATAATGAAGCTTAAATACTCAAAAATGTCTAGGATAATATGGGCAAAGATAATTTTTAAAACAATTATTCTACAATTGCAACAATGCTATAATCCAATTGACTGTTCAAAGACCAAAAGCCTAAAAGTAAGAGATGTAGCTCAACCAACAGCTATTTACATACAATTCTAAACAGCTGGATGCATTAATTCTTTTAAAGCTTACAACATTTTCCATAAGATAAAACTTACAAATAGAATACTACAGTTCTGTTAAAAGGTTTAAACATAATAAGTTGAAGAGAAGGTCAGCTTTTAAGAGCCAGCACTGAACAAATATAACAAAATCAAACATCATCTTTCTTCTGTGTTTTGCATTCATAACACTCTTATGTAGAACCTCTGAACCAATGCCCAGGAGAAAATTCTAATCCTTGCTGGGCTTTAATTTGGCCATTTATACTGCTAAATCTGATGTGATTTTAACAGATATCATAGTTCTATATGGCTAAATTTCATTTTCCCTTTCAAAAGAAACAAGCTTTTTCTGATGTTAAATATTTTAGATCATATATCTTATTATCTTGGTTTCTCTAAATAATTCTTAATTTGTTCCACTTTAAAAAAAATCCTTCTAGAGCCCAGCTATTCATTTTTTAGGTATGCTAAGTATGTAGCATACAAACTATAAAGTATGCATACGATGCAGATTTCAAGAAAAATTCTGATCTGTTTTCCAAAAAGTAAATTAAAGCTGATGAAGTGTTAGCCAACCAAAAACTAGACAAAAAGTAAAAGGGTTACTACCAAATACACTGTTTTCTATTCATCTCATTCTGGGGGTTTTGTTAACAGAATGGAAAGCTCAGTGTTAAACATTTCAAGCATGATGGGAACATGGCAGAAAGTGGCCATGGCAGTATCAACATGGACCTCCACCATCAACATGGACCAAACAGTAAGACAAATCTCTTAAAATGTCTTTGGAGTTCTTGACAGAAATAATTCTAAAAAATTGTCCACTAAAACAAAGCCATTACATTAAAAAACAAACAAATCTAAAAATAAAGTTGCTGAACTTAAACCAACCAACTTCATATGGTGAAAGCAAATGAGCTTCATATGGGCCTAGAAGTGGAAGGTGTAAAGGCAGAAGAGAAAGGAAAGCCATCATCAAATTGCTCCAGGCTATATTAACACACAATTTCACAGCCACATAAAATCCTTTGAAAGGAAAAAGTGGTATCTTTCCTTCTTAAAAAAAGTAAAATAAAGTGAACATTTCCTCTGATTGCTTCGAATAAAGAAATTTCTTATTCAAGACGGCTGCTAGAAATATTCATCAATGCAGGAAGCTGCTGATAATATAAGCTATTAAACGATAACATGCTATTAAATTTTCCTCAAGAATTTGATTGGTTTAAATCACTGAAATTGAGCTTTGAAGTTAAAGCTGATAGTTTTGAAAGTATTCCTTTGGAAGATGTCCAAGAGAAGGTAACTGTGCCAAGGATTATAATTGCTAGATTACCAATTAAAGAAAAAATTAAGAATTTACTACATACAGGATGACACTAAATGTAAGAGGCTGATCAACAGGTTTTTAAAGATATTTGTTCTATTGCTACGCAATGTAGAAAAGTTTTTAAATCATATAGCGTAGCTTTGTGAGAAAAGGAACTTTTTGATAACTTTGAAAATCTGTTTCAGTTTATTAAAAAATCAAAAGGATATCAATACATTTTTGTTCTTGTTCAGTCGCGCAGTCATGTCCGACTCTTCGCGACCCCATGGACTGCATTACGCCAGGCCCCCTGTCTTGCACTGCCTCCCAGAGTCTTCCCAA
>JANHZU010007286.1:13068-23738 GCA_032468055.1 Acrochordus granulatus
AACAACAAAAACAGCCCTTAAAAAGAATGAGTAGTTGGATCAAAGTTACAAGATTAAATATTTGACATCAGCGCTAACAGTTTAGTCCCTGAAACTTTTAAAAAATCTAAATGGCTTTCTAGTATAAACACAGCATTGTTCAACACCTGCTAGAAACCTAAACAGCTTAATTTGACTGATAGAGTCAGAAGTAAGTCGCATTGATTTAAGAGTGGCTTATCCTTATGCAATAGGCTAGGCATTGCTTTCAATCTAACAATCCCTCTGTTTTAAATAAGAAAGAATTCAGAGGCTGGAATCAATGAAAGGGATTTAATTTGGGTTATATTGTGCCAGAATATGGGAAGCACTCGTGGGCAAGCTCCAATAGACTGAAGACCCATTTGTTTCCATGGGGATCACTTAGGAGAAACTTCTGTTTGTCTTAAGAGGCCAGATAGATCTGTTTTACCATCTGTTTTCATTATCCAACACTTGAGACAGTCACTTCAGTGGTGGTCCAAGCATCTGGAGAAAATTCCCAATCTACAGCTTTGGTTGCTCATTCAATTTGTCCAAGGTAATGCTGGAAGTAAAAAATTAGAGGGGAGATATGAGAGGTAAGTTTTTTCACAATCTACATTTTTGGAGTACCCTCTCATTTTATTTAGAGAATAGAAGAAACCTCAGTAGGCTTCTCTCCACTGTATACATGCACGCACACATACTCATACCCAAATGCAAATGTTCTTCTGGATCAGTCCATTTTTAGCATGCACAATAAAGTCATTGTTTATAACTTATTTATTTATTATTTTATGATAAATATTCACCAATGACTGCACCTCCAATGGCCCCTCTGTCAAAATTCTGAAGTTTGCAGATGACACAACAGTCATTGGACCATTAGAGATGGTGATGAATCTATGTAGAGATGGGAAGCTGGCCCTGTGGTTCAGTCAAAACAACTTAGAGCTGAATATACTCAAAACTGTGGAGAGGACAGTGTATTTTAGGAAGAGTCCCCCATTTTACCTCCTCTTATCATATTCAGCAACATAATATCCACAGTACAATTCTTCAAGTTTTTGGGCTCTATAATCTCCCAAGACTCTGTCTGAAATGGACTCTGTATGTTCTTAGCTCATGTATTTGTCCATCTCACCTTTATGGGATTCTAAGTGGCTTATAATAAAACAAAAACACAAAATGCATAATGCAAAATAAGAATAAAAGCATATAACCACTAGACAAGCTAATATTTCATCCATACAACCAGAATCAATGTGCTAATCCATTCCTAGGGCAAGAACAGAGACAAGTTTTCAAGGCTTTACCGAAGGCCAACAGTGATGGGGATAATCTAAACCCAAGGCGAACGATATTCCAAAGGATGGGTGCCACAGCAGAAAAGGTTCTCCTTCTAGAGTCCTGCCAGCTGACACTACCTAGATTATATTACCCAGAGCATACTTTCCTGCCAGATCAGACAGGATGGGTAGAAATAGTTTGGAAGAGACAGTCCAATAGGTAATCTTGTCCTAACCAATGAAGGACTTTAAAGGTGACAATCAGCACCTCCAAATGCATCTGAAAGCACATTAGAAGCCAATGCAGCTCATGGAGCAGTGATTTCATATATGCCAAGTAACTAGCACTAGATTGTTCATGCCAATACATTTTGCACCAGTTTCTGAATACTCTTCAAGGGCAACCCCACAGAAAATGCATTGCAGTAGTCCAAGTTGGTGGACAGAAAGGAATGAGTGACTGTGAGCAGAGCTCTCTGGTCCATGAACAGGCGCAACTGATGCACAACCCTAAGCAAAGCCTTTCCTAGCCATGGCTGCCATATGGTCTTTGAGCAGGATCCCTTAGTCCAGGAGGACCCCCAGATTTAACACTGAGTCTATCTGGCCAAGTGCCACCCTATCCAGAACCAAAGATGGAAGGTCTCTGGAACCAGAAGATCCAAAAAACCAGAGCTGCTTGGTCTTGCTTAGGTTGAGCTAAAGCCTGCTTGAACCCTGTCCAATTTAAGTCAGATTAATTCATTTAATTTTTCAGATTCATGTCACGACAACTTTGGATAACTAGCCAAAAATGAGTGTGAAACTAAATGGAGGAGATGTACTGGGATGAAAATTGGTTATCCCACGGCTGAGATGGAGCTTCTGTCTCATGCTATCTATCAAGCTCGACTTTTATAGGTTCTTGGCTTGCTGCCTTATAGCATTTTCTCAAAAGAGTCTCCCGCTCTGGATATATAATGTTACTGTCTCCCTGTAAACTAGTTTACCTCTACGTGTTCACTTTTACTCACATACAACCCAGTCAATATCTTTCCAAGAAAATGTAATTTGATTCATTACACTTTTAATAATATCTCTGTTATCTCTGATAGCTTGACCTGATTGTGAGCAATCTTATTGTAATGAAAATACTGTCTTTGTTATAATTCTTATCATCCTTTTTTACATCAATATCCTGAAATATGCTTTTTGATATCCACCTAAGCATTTTTCAGCTTTGTCATCCTTCTTTGAATGAACCCCATGTCCTATTCATATCTCTTCTAGCTTTGCTACTCTTGTTGCTACTGTGCGTGCGTACTCTCTGTGGTTTTCCCAGCCTTGCTTCATTCCCTTACTCTGCGCTCAGATAATAAAACAGGTAAAAATAAAGGTTTCCCCTTTCAGTCATTTTGACTCTCATTTCCATTTCCTAACCAAAGAGACAGCATTGACTGAAGTTGCTTCTGTGGTCATATGGTCGGCATGATTATATGCTGAGGCACACAAACTCTGTTACCTTCCCACCAATTTAGGCAGTACCTATTTATCTACTTGCATTTTGCATGTTTTCGAACTGCTAGGTTGGCAGGAGCTGGGGTGAGTAACGGGAGCCTGTTACATGGCACCTGGGTCTCAAACTTGGATTTCCAACCTTCCAGTTGACAACTCCACTGTCTTAACCATTAAGCCAATAAGACAGCTTTAGACAAATCAATGCTTTTTACTGAAGCTCATGTCAATATGCATACATCAGTTTCAATGATTTCACAATGATGATACAAATTGTCATAGCATAGCCCCAATTTATTTTATTTCATCTTTTCTGTGAGAACTTTGTTCATCTGAAGCAAGTACCAAGACAGTAGACTGAATAGACACACAGGCCAGCTTGTCACAGTCTCCTCCACTATGGGAAAAACTAAGCATCTTTGTAGTTAATAATCTTTCTGAAATTGCATTTATATGTACAAAGTAGTCTATGCCTCTCTCTGTCTCCCTCAGTGTGTGTTTGTGTTTGTGTGTACAGATACATATACAGGCTGTGGTTCATGACATTTGCTGTCCATGAGATTAATTTTACTCTTCTGAATTCTAGAAGACCAGTTAGGGCCATCAGTAGTTTAGATAGAAAAGTGCAAATTTTCAAATCCAGTTTTAAAATCGATTCCCTCCGATACAATGTGGAGAACTCACTGAACCCAAAGTTTGTGTAGTGAGAGAAAACGCATGAAAAATCTCTGCACAATCACTGCTCACATGCCCTTTATCTGATCTTAAGAGCCATTACTGCAGGACAACCATACTGATAATTCTATCTGCTTGAAGACTTAGGGAGTTTCCATACCACCATTACTCTGCCTCCAAATTGCTCTCAAAGCACTTTGTAAGTTGACATGATTTTTCTTGCTGATTTCAAAGCCCCGAGAACATGCAGAAAGTACAAAGAACATCATTCAGTCAGTGCCCTGTTCTGAGCTATCACCAATTCCTTTCCCTATACTGTACAAAAAGGAAATAAAATAAATTGCTCCATCTATCCCATTTTCAGTATGTGTTGTGTATATTGTCAGGCCATTGGTAACTGAGAGCTTTTTCTCATAGCTTGCTCCCTCCCTCCCTCTTCCTATTCTTCCGCAAATTCAATCATTCCTCCTGCAACTATTGGCAAGAACTGGATTACGGACTTCTAATTCCATTGAACCAATAAGTCCCAGGAACAACCTGCATTTGCTATTCCCTGGTGAGGAAATTATTTCAGCTCTCCATTATTTTTGTATGCTGATTTTTTTGTAAAGTTTTTTGTGAGATAGGCATCTAGACAAAATATTATTAAATAAATACAACTTACCTACTTACTCTATATACTTACAAACCCATCATACCAAACCATCCCCTTTTGTGCTAAGCATCTGATATACAGAAAATCAGAACTTAGCTGCTGAGTACTTCATGCATACCCATGCTGAATTTAGTCCACAGATTCTTCTTTTCTCAGTTTAAGATATCTAGAAATGCATATTATTAATTGCTATGGGGAAAGGTTGGAAAATCATCCAGTAAAGCTTTGGAAAGATTCTAGCTTTTCCCACCAACAATAATTTTTTTAAAGTCTGTTCTGTTTTTAATAGTCTATGAAAAACACACCTCCTCTTCTTCAGCCTACATTCCAGATTTTTATGAGGATGATTTAAAAAGGGGAGCTATATTTTTATGATAAATAAAATTCATCTGAGCACAATTGCTTCCATGTCAGTCTCAGATCGAAGCTGCAATAGAAATATGTGCAACCCTGCATTTGCTCAAGTTAAAACAACCTCATGATCTATATTGTCCCCATCTCACCCCATTTCTCTTAGAAATGATTCTTTTATTGCTGAATCCCAGAGTAGCTCCGTTAATAAACATGCACTTCTGAATATAGGAGGCCGTCTGGTGTAGCATCACAACATGTTGTGCTCTGCTTGTTTTGGCTGCCAACCCAGGAAAACATACCTGGAGAATATTTGGGAAGCAGCATTTCTGTGTCCAGAAATATTTCTGTTGCAAAAAAGGCATGATCACTAGATGTGGCACCAATTAAAGTGGGCTACAAAGTGGGTGGAAAATGAAACCCCTGCAGTTGGTTCAAGGGCTGTCTACTTATGTTCAAGGTTGCTTTGACCCTAATAGAAGTAGCTATGGTAGTGCCATTCTGGATTCTTAATGTTCTCAGAAATGTTCCATAAGACAACTGGAGTGGAAACCTACCATGTTCATCAGTGCATAGGAGTAACAAGAGAAGCCTTCTAACATATTGTGCAGACAACAACAATAATATAGCCCCTTATTCATTAATATTCTCATTGTCTGCCATAAATTTTCAGTAAATCTGCTCAAGATAGGCTTGACTTGGAAAGTAAGTATGTTGTGCATTACAACAGAATTTCCTAAGAAGTACCTGTTGGAGAATAAAGATTCAAATCTAATTTGGCAGGTAAACCCCTGGCTTAGCACATCACCTAGCAGCCACATAACTTGCAGAGCTGGGGTAAATTCACGGAGCATGGCACCACTGGGAGCAGCTCTGTTACTGTCAGGGTTATGAAATGTTTTGTTTGAGCAGTAAGGAAACCTTATTGAGCATTGAAAGAAATTCTCAAATCAGAGAAAAATATAATAGAGCCTCTGCTCACACCAAATGTTGGGCTTGGCTCAGAGCCACAAAGTGCTGCATCAGTGCACCTCCGTCATTCTGAGTAGGAAAGACTCATAATACATGTAAAAAACATTTTGTGTGTATGCATATATCCTCTAATAACCATCCTAGCACAGCCATCAAAAATCACCTGTAAAAGCAGAATATAAATGTGTTTTCTTCCTAAAGCGGGCAATATAAATAATATTAAGACTGACAGCAGCTTGTTTATATCACACTGTTCAATTAACATCTACCATTATAGTCTTTGCGAGAAGGTGAAAGAAGGGTCAACTCTCTCGCCCACTTGGATGTCGGTGGAATCACTGAAATCAGCGCAGCTATTCCAGCCTGTGTGACCTCTTAGTTACCTCCAGAAAAGATTCATTTTTCACCCTTCCTCTACACCCTTCCTACAGCAGTGCTTGCAAAGCCAGGCTAGTGTCAAAAATCACATTATTCCTGCTGTGATGTGTTCTCCAGATAAGGCTGACACCTGCTGAGTCTGTATTTATTTATTAGATTTCTATGCTGCCGAAATCCGGAGACTCTTGGCGGCTAACAAAAACAAACATTAAAAACATTGATTAAAACATTAAAAACACATTAAAATAAGATAAAACATTAAAATAAAATATTATTTAATATATATTTTGAAATTAAGTAAGATACGCCGAGAAAGAATTTTGGACCTAAGCTTAAATCTTTATGATGCTGAAACATAAGTTTTTTAGGTAAATTTCCACTTCTGAAACATCATTTGTAAATAAGCCACATTATTACAGAATTACTTTGTTAATATTATACATACACTTTATCTGTTTTATACAATTAATAAATTATCTTTTATCCAGGATAAATTTATCTTAAAATATCCAGCAGATTGCTGACATACTGCAAGCATTTATTTTAAGGGAAAAAAAATCAATCCCAAAAGCTGCTCTTATTAATATTACTTTTTCTTGTATGCATTAAGGTTACTTCTTTAGCATAATTTGGAAGCCTGCAGATATAATGGTATCATTTGCATAATCTTCTCAATTTTGATACAGAAATATCTAGTAAACAAAACCTTTACATAGACTGCTTACACTGAATGTTACATTATATTTGCGTTAGAAGAATGAGATAAACTTGTTCTTGTATTGCTCCCAAAGTTTAGGCTTTAAAGCCAATAAAAGAATAGAGTTAGTATATAATTCCTATCAGTTTATTCATCCTTAGGACAAGACTGCCAAAGCTACTTTCATTCCCCAGCATTAAGAAAAAGTTTGTTTCCAAAAGTAAAGAAAGCTTTCCTTCTTTTCCTTCTAAATATTTTTTGGATTACTTTAAAAAGACTGTGAATACTAAATGTCTTTGGGTGTCATAACTCTGAGGAACCCAAATGGTCAGTGCTTGGCTGAACAGAGAACTGAATCTATCTAACTGAAACTATGTTAAATTCAAATTCCATCAAGCCTAGAAAGATATAAAATGATTGTTTGAGAGCATCCAACGCCATGGGATTAGATATCATCAATATGCTGATGATACCCAACTTTACATCTCTGTCCCTGGTGACCTGAGTGTAGCTGTGACTGCCCTTTCACAGCGCCTGGAGGCTGTGATGGTCTGGATGGAGCATAACAGACTTTGACTGAACCCTGGCATGACCGAGTGGCTATGGGTGTCGGGGACCACTGGATCCAAGGGTTTAATGTCTTTCATTCTGGATGGAATAGCACTGCCCCAGACAGATTTGGTGCAGAACTTGGGGGTTCTCTTAGATTCACAACTCCTGCTTGATGAGCATGTAGTACTTATGGCTTGGAGACCCTTTGTACATGTTGTGTGCCAGTTATGCCCATACTTGGATTGGGAGTCCCTCTGCTTGGTCACTCATGCCCTGGTCATCTCACAACTGGATTACTGAAATGGCTCCACATAAGGCTACCCTTGAAGACTATCTGGAAACTACAGCTGGTACAGAGTGCAGCTGCACAGACAGTTCTTGGGGCCTCTAGAATGTCCTGTGTGACATCACTGTTACATTGAGCTGCACTGGTTGCCAGTGTTTGTTCAAGGTGTTGCATATCACCTATAAAGTCTTTCATGGCATGGGTCCAGGTTACCTAAGGGACTGTCTCACCCCACTGGATTCAGCTCATCCCACCTGTGCCAGAAGTAAGGGTATGCTTTGGATCCCATCAGCCAGAGAATTTTGGTTGGCAGCGTCCAGAAGATGGGCCTTTTCTGCCATGGCTTCCACCTTCTGGAACATCATCCCACCTGGGGTGATATCAACCCCCACCTTCTTGGCCTTCTACGAACAGCTGAAGACATGGCTCTGTGGATTGGTTTGGGGGCCAGATAGCCACTTGCCATTAACAAGATGGCTGCTTGACTGATGGATCCACGGTCATGAAAATTCGATCCCTGGGTTCCTGTAGTAATGTACCTGAGTCACACTCCAAGGTTAAAAAACATTTTATTTCCTGAGATTTCAGAGCCCTCCTGGAGCCCATCCTCAGAGGACTTCAAAGCCAAATTATGAGTGCAATTGTGAATAACAACAATGACAAAGAAATATTACAATCAACAGCACACACTACCCTGATCATCTTTGGATATTTAAAAGGCATAATGTTAATCCCTCCCCCCAATGTCCTTGACTCAGCATGTCTTATCATTTCTAACTCAGCCAAAAAAGGGGTGGAGGCATATGACACAAGGTGCTAAAAAGGAGTTAGTTGCCAGCATCTCAAGGATCTCAAAGACTTTCTCCCACCCCCCAATGTACCAGATGTTCTTCCTTTTTAATTTAGTCCATCCTTACTCTCCTTCAGCACCTCGTGTCATGTGCCTCCCCCTTATTTTGGCTCAATTATAGTGGAGAATAGATAAGATTTCTTTGTCATTGTTATTTGCAATCGCACTCATAATTTGGCTTTGAAGTCCTCTGAGGATGGGCTCCAGGAGGAGTCTGAAATCTCGGGAAATAAAATGTTTTTTTAAATACGGAGTGCAACTCAGGTACATTACTGATAGCTCCATCTCTATTCCAGCCCTCCCCATCTTGTTCTTCTTAACTATATTTTATTTAATTGTTAATTTTATTTTTGTACTCTGGTTTTGTATGCATTATTTTATATACATTATTATTTTATTGTGAGCCATCCAGAGTTGCTTGCAGTGGGAAGCTCCTGCTGGATCAATAGATGGGGAATTAGGGAGCCATTTGTGTCCAGTGGTTAAGGTAACAGACTAGAAACCAAGAGGTTGTAAGTTCTAGTCCTGCCTTAGCCATGAAAGCCAGCTGGGTGACTTTGGCCAGTCACTCTTTCTCAGCCCAAAGGGTTGCTGTTGTGGGGAAAATAGGAGAATTTAGGTGTGTTTAATATGTTTGCTGCCTTGAGTTTTTTTTCAAAATAATGAAAATGGGACACAAATAAATAAATAAAATGACTATTCTAAACCTGACTCACTTTATTCTGGTGATATAGCTTCTTCCCTAATTTTGCTGTGGACTAAACACAGAATCACCTGGCTCTTCCCTTGCCTGCTTATTTGTTCCTCTTAATTAAACTAGTATAGGGATCTGTCACATTATACTTAGTGAGAGTTGATTGTTAACAATTTCCTATTCTATTTGTATTTAATAATGAGATAGATGACTACATATTTTTAAAATTAATGATTCCTTGAACAGTAGAAAGCAAATGAAGCTAGAGACTTATAAGTGCTCCAAGGCATATAACAGTCATATACTATTTTCTAAATATCC
Organism: Acrochordus granulatus; assembly: GCA_032468055.1. Lineage (NCBI taxonomy): Eukaryota > Metazoa > Chordata > Lepidosauria > Squamata > Acrochordidae > Acrochordus > Acrochordus granulatus. Next base: position 22,283 of record JANHZU010007286.1, read on the forward strand.
ATAATCAGTAAGCTGTTGGCTAAATTTTCCAGTGTATAATAAAATAATGTATATTATTTTCTCAAAATATTTCCCAATGCCCCTATTTTTAGCATCAATCATTCATCACAAATGTCTGTTCTCTAACCCAAAGGAGTAAGAATATTAAATTAAAATCAATGCCCATTTTTCGAGTTATATCTGTATTCATTCTCTTTTTTTGCATTTCCTATTTGTCCTATGTGAAATTAGATTACATGCTCCTTGAAAATAATAATCACCCCTGTCTTCCTTGTTATCAGGAATTCCTGCAAGCTAGAATAAAAGGTAGTTATATTTATCAATTTCACCTTCTTTTAAAGTGCTAGTTTGATTATTTATACCCTGCCTTTTGCCCATATGACCTTTCTTTTTCTTCCTGAAAAGCTGGGGACACCTTCTCTGGAATAGTATAGGAAAAAACACAGGATTTAGTTGGTAGGAGGAGAAAATTAAAAACAAGATTGCATGCCAGTGTTATTTTCAACCATTAAAATGTCTATCATATATTATAATGATGAAATCTTAAATCACCAAAAACAATTAAAATTCAAACCAATATATTATTATTCCCACTATTCATTTTTAGGGAGATGTTTAAGATGTTTAGATGACAATGGAGTTCTATCAAAAAGCAATTTCTAGTTGTCCAACACACACATGCACACAAAATATTTTCTCATGGCAATTGCTAATTGGAAAATGACTAAGCTGATCTATTTGACATATTGTACTTGCTATGCCATTTGGGATGAAGGTGTAGCAGTAGTTCCTTCATGTGACGCATAATCTAAAGCATAGAGTTGTTAAGGAAGTTTTGAGCACAAAATGGTCCCTCATCAACAATTTATCAGTGTTTCAGCACAAAAGGCTAGTGTGTGGGAGATAGAGTGCTACAATTCCATGTGCTATGCAAATCAGAACATTAATAATTGAACTTCCATCTTGAGCTTACTGCTTTCTGAAAGTAGAGTTGCGAAACTCTACATTTTGTGAGAAATATGAAAACAGTTTTTGTGGAAGGAAGTACTGTTTATACACCTGTTTGGTTGGGAGAAAAAGAACTAAGAAATCTTCTCCCTAGCAATTCTCAGAGTATATCTATAGTGATGCAAATAATTGCTTTAGTTAAACATGATTTCTGTCTAAAGGTAAGAAACAATGAAGAAAACTGTTCAGTAGTAACTTTGTCTTTTTTGATTCTTCTTGGAGTCTGACATCAGCTAATATGTACACAACAAGAGATGATGTAATATATCATCTCTTCCACTGGATATAAAGAAACACTGAGAGTTGTGTATTCTTTTAGCATCACTGCTTTACATTTTAACAAAAGCCAAGGAGAAGCAATTTATTTATTTTTAAAATAAATCCTGGAGTTCAACATTTTTCTGAATGTTTTAACTACTATTTGTGTTGAATAACCAAATGCTTTTGA
>JANHZU010007286.1:34770-45951 GCA_032468055.1 Acrochordus granulatus
AGTGATAAAATCAATGTATCAGACTAACTTGCATTTTGCCCTCCCCCTAATTCTTCTGCATTGCCTCCCTGAGGAGGATGTGGGGGTGTCCCTGAGAGAGATGAGCAAAGAACATCAGGAGTGTATGTCAAGAGTATATATTCCTAGCAGGTCACCCCAACATGTGAAGGTCATCCCAGTTGTCCAGCTAAAGCAAGCAAGCATCTCTGTTGGATACCAAGAAGAGGATGGAGATGAATAGTTTATTTTGTGATAATAGAAAATTCATAATGCACAAAAGAAGGACATGGTAAAACAATCCTGTTGTTTTCTCAAAAAAAAATCCCATGAATAGAAAAAATAATTATTATTAAAGACATCAGCTGGTTTCTTTTATATGTGGGTCCTTGGTGCTCTCTGAGCTTGATTATTTTCTTGCAGACATTTCATTACCCAACTAACCTTCTGTTTATATACAGAAGTGTATATATTACAAGTGGCTTGCCCTGCTGCATTGGTAGGAGTGTTATTTTCTTCTTGGTAGTTCCTTGATTAGGCTTTTTAACTGTTTGTCTGAATTGGTAGTTCCTTGTTTAGGTATTGTTTACTGTTTGATTGTTGGTCTGGTATTAATCCTGGTGTTAATCTCTGCTTATGTCTGGTGCAACATCTTTTTCTGTGTCATACTTATAGAAATCTGTTTATCTCAATCTGAAATCAACAGAACATTCAAGGAAGATGTGCTGTTTGGGATGGGTATTTCTACCAACTTTTGATAACTATCTAAAGGGGACTTGTGTGTCATTTTTCTCACAGAAAACTTTTATGCTAAAGTGAGGATATTATAGGACGTGCAATATTATGTGCAACTTTGGGTTATTTGAACTATTTGCGCTGTTGCTCAAAACTAGCTCTGAGACATTCTGAAACTCCTTTAAAAGAAAGAAATGAACAATAATTTCTGGCTTGCAGCACATTTAAATTTCATTTCACACATTGTAAGTTACCATTAATGCTCTACATTTCACAAGAGTCATTTATTTCAGCAGTGTATTATTTATTCATTAAAATAAAGTTGACTGTCCTCATTTTTCTATTGATTTTTAATGTTTTCTGATCCTTCTTAACTATTTCAAGACTCTAACCAACTGATCATGTTTTTATCACTTGTCTTGGTTGTGCTTCCAATTCATTTCCTTCCTCCATTTCTTACTTTCCCCATTTTCTAAGCAAGAGTTTTCTGCCATTTTTAAAATATGTGTGGACATTCTTGAAACATTCCTAAAAATACATTGCTGCTTTCAACACAGTTGTAGAATGTGAATAGCAGCTTTTCCCAGTCCAGGACTTACTTGTATGTAGAAATGGCATTTCCATAATCTCCCAACTGGCTAGAAGGCTTTAGATGGGGTAGTTTGGGACAGAATGTCAGATTAAGCAAAGGATATTTTACTTTAGTCTCACGATATCATCTTCAGTTTCTCACCATCTATCAGCCTTACCTGCCTCATAACATTGAGTCTGAGACACAAAGCAGCCTGTTATGATCTGTGAGAAAGACCTTGAGAGACAGAAGGAAGAGCCACAGATTGGACAACTGGCATGTAAAAGATGTCTCAGCTCACAAAAATAGGAATAATATAGGAAACATTTCAGAAAGGACTCTCCCTAGTTTTCCAGATAATTAAAAAATGGAGGAGAGAAATATTTTCAGTCTTGCAAGATTATGTTAATACAACCTTAAAAAAAGATAGTGCTACTGTTCTTGGTTGTACTTCTTCTATGGATTACCTCAATGGACTTATATCAAGCATGCAAGACTCAAAATTGTCCAGTCTGCAGGTCTCCATTCCTGTCTCCCAAGATCATTCTCACATACTGTCACATAGTCCCACTAGATAGACCAGACCAGGCCAGAAAATCAATTGCATTTGAAGACCAAAACTACTTTTGTTAAAGTTGGCCATAATAACAGAATTGTGGAAGTATGATTGGGCTGAACCTCCTCCCATGACTCCTCACTTCTACTTCTTATACTCCAATGAATTAGGAGACGTCCACTGAAATCTCTGTTCAATGTTGTCTTATTATTCTGGAGTTAAAAAAATGTTTCAGCCCCTTTTGCCAAGATAATAGTTTCTCCATATATCCGCCAAAGTCATCTTCCTTACAATCGATAACAGACTACTGTGACTTGAAAAAAAATCAGGATATAATTAAAATCAGAAGAATTTGTACCTAAAATGTTTTTCTCTTTACCTCAGAATTGCCTGGAGTCATTAATCAACACAATTTTATTATTCTGAATATATTAATATACTTTATATTAATTGCTACCTTGAGATTATGTAGTTTTTGTATTATTAATGCTATAAGTTTTCATAATGGAAGTTATAAAAACTTGCTGCCCTTTTAAATGCTCTTTTGAGGTCTTCCTCTATATGTTCCTAGTGTCAGAGATGTAATGGATGTATAGAGATCAGGCACAGGATTTTTTTTTCTATCAGAACAATTTATTTAATATACATAAATATTCCAAAAAACTTTGACATCTTTTTGATACCAAGTCAAAAAAATTTCTGATGCAGTGGAAGAGAATGACATTTTTTTTTCTTTAAACATTATTTTTATTGACACTGTAGTTATAATACATTAGTAGCTTTCTTGGTTTTGATGTATGGAAATTATTTTGAAGGTTTGATAGTACAATGCAGAACATAAACATTGCAAAGCAATTACCTGATAATACAATAAAGAAATGCATAAACTTTGTCCTCTGACAAGCTCATAATTAAGTTGAATAGAATTCAGTATCCTCTTTATATGAAATCACACCTATTCACATACAATTAGCTAGAAAGGAGTTATTAGCAGACTGTCTCAGCCCTTAGAGTGAAAGGTTAGGAGTTTCAGTCTTCCTCTTCTAAAAGTCCTCTTCATACCTTGATCCTTTCTCCTACTTTTGGGTAATATCTCACTATTTTATGTTGTTCATTGAGTGCCTCACATGGCACTCATCCCAATTAGTCAACCAATCAATAATATCAATAAATATTTATTTATTAATAAATAATATTATTTATTAATATTATTATTAATAAATAAATAATATTTATTTGGTCAATGACCGACAAAGCATAAAGAAACAAAGTGAAACAAATAAATACTATAATGTACTATCAATTAGCAGAATAAATCAGAATATAACATTCACCCCTCTATTACTATGTAAATACAATTGTAACCCAGTTGATAAATCTAAAACTTTCATAAAAATAAAATAAAAATAAAAACAATATATCCCCTACAATTTATTAGTTAAGATGTAGCAAACCAACAGCAACCCAGAGTTGCCTCGAATCATGAGATGGGCAGCATATAAACTTAAGAAATACATTTTAAAAAATGTAATATTTTAAACAGAAAATTCAGATTAGTTCAGAATTCTGAATCCTGCTGTTATTCTGGAAGTCTCTCAAGTACTGGTTGTCACCAGGCCTGGAGGTCCTAGGGAAGTGGAAATATTAGATGGCTCCGCTGCGATTAATCTTTTAAATCTGCCATGTCATTTGTATATTTTAAGTGGGTTTTCTTCATTTTTGATAATGACTTTTTATATTTTTTACAATGATTGTTTTTTAGATATACACTGTTTTATTGATTGTTGTATGCCCCCTAGGGTCACTTTTGGTGAGAGGGGCAGCCATATAAATGTGATAAATTAAAAAAAAAAGTCATAAAGCAGAGCTCAATGGAAGTAGAATGTGATTTCCTGGTAGATCTCAGAGATTTTGAACTCTTACTTGTTTAACACTGACGACAATTAAAACACTCAGCTGGTCCATAAAGGGTTGACTTGATGTGAATTAAACACTTTACCAGAGTACATTGCTGGAAGAAAAAAGATGTTTTGACTTCATGTTTATCCAGCCTAGTTAGAAGCTTTTGGTGTCTTTATTATGGAAAAATATACAGGACAATTGTAGTTGAAGAGCTTAGGACGGTCCCTTTGACATACGGTATCTTTAGAGTATTCTCCTGTGGTCGAATATAACCTCTCATTGTGGGAAGCCTAAAACTGAGCTTTGACAAAGCAACCTGAGGACCTTTTTTCACTCTTTCAAGATAATAACATTCACATAGAGCTGTGTATTAGAAGTCTGCACTTCTTCTGAGAGGAACAAAGGACTTGTCTAAAAGGACAGGACTTTTTCAGAAGGATCTCAGCTTCTCCTTTCCTAAGTCTCTTTTCTCAGCTAACATAATTGGAGAGGAATGAACTCCATTGAGCAAGGTTGCTTTTCCACAATCTTGACAAGCCACATACCACAGTGTCATTTTTTAATGATTCCTAGGTTGGAGGTGTGATGGTAGTATCTCCCTTCTGCTCTGCCTCCACTTTCCAGTTAACATATTTTGTCGAGTCTTCTTGAAGTTAGGTAGTGGGGCTTTAAATTGGATGGGGGGCTCCCCCGCCTTTCTCCTGTATGCCTTAATTAAACCTTGGATCTGTTGCTTTTAATCTTTGGAAACAGCATTTCTTTAGCTGTGAGTGATGGAATCCGGCTGAGGCTCTCTTCTTTAAGCAATTTAATGTCGCTGTTTGGTGTGACTTTGCGAGTGTGAAGAAGGACACAGTGTTTCTGAAATTGTGATGACAAGGAGGAAAAGCCATTTTTTTCATGATGACACTTAATTCCTATAGCCTCCAGGAGGTCTCCACACTCATCTCGTGATTAGCCTCCTCTCTCCAAAGCTAAAAAAAGTAGACTAAAACAGATCAAGCAAAATACTCTTGCTTACATTTTAACCATTTTTTCCTCCTCAACCCCAATAAGGAAGTGGTTTGTCATTCCATCTTACCAGAATCTTTTTTGACTTATCAATCTAGCTTAGAGTTCTGGTGGTCTCCCATCCAAGAACTTAAATCTTTTTTTTTTAGTTTTTTCAAGGTCAACCACTTTTGACTAAATGCTGCCACCCCAAATGATGTTATTATTTAATAGGAAGCCACATTCTTCAAATAATCCTAGTGACATTATTTTGGAAGTTACAGCTATTCAAAGTTACAATGGCACTGAAAAATGTGACTTATGACCGGCCTTTGCACTTACAACTACTGCAGCATCCCCACAGTCATGAGATCAAAATTCAGGAGCTAGGCAACCACCATGTATTTATGATGGTTTGAAGGTACCATCATATATGATAGTGTGAGAGTTTTGCTTCTTCCAGGGACACGATTGTTGGGCTGTGTTTAGGGCATCATTTGGCCTTAATCCAGCCCTGGCTGATTTCTAGATTGTATTTCAACCCCACATCTCTTAGTCTCAAGCCTTGCTTATTTATTAGGCTTAGCCAGACTTAATTTCACCATTATATCTTGCTCATGAGAATCCTTTATTCATGCATTCATTCATTTATTCATTCATTCATTTATTTCCACTATTCTCTCTCTCTCTTTTTTTGCAGTAAACAGACTGTGTGAAAAATCATCTCAGTAGTTGGTTAAATTACATGGTGTTTGTAATAATTGGTGAGATGTTAATTGCATTTGTTCATAACTCTTAATACTTTTACCATTACTGGTAGCATCTAAATGCCGTAATCTCAGTATCTCTCATAAACTTATGCTATTTTTTTTGCAAAACAGAACTCAGGACAACTGTCTTGTGCAACCCAGAGAAACAACTAACAGATTATAAGCAGATATCTCAAATTTATATTCCAGAATGTCACCTAAAATATGCTCTTATATGTCTAAGGTGCCTGTTTACAACATCATCTGAATAGTTCTTTATGGTTCATTGAGCTTTATGTTTCACTCTTTGTTTTGCATGTCTAAAAAGTGAGAGACCAGAAACTCCATGTAAAATTGCCTCACTTTAATCCAAAGAGGAGAATTTTTATTTACCCAGGGAGCAAAACTGCAGCAGGAAGTTCATACTATTTTTCTGCTTTGAGGAAACTTAATCACAGCCATATTATAGAAAGAATTTATACTAGCCTCCAGGGGTTACAGATATTCCTCAATTTATGATCATAATCATAAATAATCTGGAATTGAAGTTCTGGTGGTCATTAAGCAGATTACCACATGACCACATCCGTTTTTAGGGCCTATGTTGTAGCATTCATGAAACAAATGCCACAGTCATTAAGCAAATGCTGCAACTGTTAAGCGCACATCGTGGTCATTAAACTAGTGTATTTTTCCCTAATGGGCACTTTTTGCATTGAAAACTGGCAAAAAAACGCTGAAAATTGAAATCATGTGACCACAGGATGCTGCAAACAATGTAAATTTGAGCCAGTGGCCAAATGCCCAAAATGTGATCACGGGACTACGGAGGGATGCAGCCACTGGAACTTTGAAAACCAGTCACTAAATGACCAGTCATTAAGCAAGGACTATCTGTACAATGCCAAGGGATTCATTCATTTTTAAATGCCTCTAGCCTGTAGCAGTTCTACAATTTCACCTCTCATATTTTAGCATGTGAGTTTTTTTTTCAAAAAGTAAACCTATAAAGCTTTAATACATGTGATTAACACAGATGAATTGCAGAGGATGACTGCCTTTGAGTTCATCTATTAGTCCAATATTGTGCAATTAGATAGCTTTGCATTAACAATAGTCACCAAGTGTCTCTCTTTCACAAACACGCACAGACACATCCACACTGTATCTATAAATGGGGGGATCTAAGAAGCATGATGCACATGTTAATATCACTCATGGAAGGAACTCTCTCATGATATGGTAAGTGAAGCTACTCTAGGTCAGCCTGCCCTAATTTTTGTGATGTTTCCTCTGCATTGTAGATTTTAAGACTTGTAATTGCAGATCAACAGGTTACTTTCCACCAGTGGCTACCGCTTTTCCTTTGTATTGTTGCATTTGTATGGATAATTTTCGTCTTTTATTTCCCTTCCATATTATCATGCTTTATAGAACAGAATGATCCTGAAAATCTGTGTAGCTCAAAGTGCAATTTTTTGATTTGAATACAGATTGCTTTATTTGCATAATGAGGTGTGATGACTGAGTGATTAGACAGGCGGCTATATCCTTCTTCTGTCGCAAATTGAAGTATCACTCAGGGCCACTTCTCTTGTCACAGCTTTGGAGCAATAAGAGTGTTCTTCTAAGACGGGGCTCTGTTTCAGCTTCAGTGGTTTCTATCCAGCACTCTTAGTGCCATCTCCGAGCGGGGGCCTCGTAGCTCCTTAAAACTAGAAATTTAATTTGTGTGCCCAAGTGGACAGAATTAAGATACTCTAGTTCTTGCAGTGATCACAAGACGCACTGGATTATTCTTTGTGTGTTTTTGGAGCAATTTCTCCCAGGCCCTAATCAGAATTTCATTGTTCCTGCTGAAGGAACCAAGAGCAATGTCTAAAAGAACCCATAACAACGATCTTCAGTAAAAACAGTTTAAAATGATCCCTCTCTGTCCTAAGCTGGCATAATAGAATGCAAGAATTGAAATAAAATTCGTTTTCAGAAACGGAATTTAAAGCATGGTGTCTTCTCCCAAGCATTAGTGTAGTTAGAACAAAAAATAAAGCAGAAGGGATACAATGGGCCACTTTTTCTGTTCCTTTGGAAGAGCTCTAAAGACATGCTTCCAATGATGGGAGCCTTCTCCAATAATAAGTAAATCCCAGAATTTGCAATCCTCATGGCAGAGCCAAGGTCTTCTCAGGAATGCAAATTGGAGAGGGCTGCCATAAGGGTTGTGTGGGGCTGACAAAAGAAAATAGTTGATTTTCTAGCTCCCAGTTGATTTAACCCTATGCTAGTATTCCTATACCCAGTAGATTTAATACATTTTTCTATATTTGAGTTGTTGTTATTATGAATAATTAAGATGCTAATTGGATTTTAGTGGTATGTTATTGACTCTTTTTAAAGTTTTTCTGAAAGGTGGCCTGATCTCAGCAGGCACAACAGCTTACTATTCACAGCCTGTAAGTTTCTTTCAATAAATATTATATATCTATATTATACAGGTGATATTAAAAGTCAAGCCCCATAGATAATTTATTACATAAAGTACATTAAATGTTCAAATTAGTTGCCCTTTTCTTCTAAACACTTCCTCCCTGGTGCATGACCTTTGAACGTTCTTAAGCACAGTAATATTTTATCTGGAAAAAATGAATTAATAACATTAATAAAATATATTGTGATTGTCCTATGGGGCCTGACTTTTGGTACAATCTCTCTGTTTCTGAGATGAATTCAGAGAGTGGGAAACCACTTTGGAAATACTGTAAATAAAATCTGTCTCCAAAAGTACATTTGGGTGTATATCAAAAAAGTCACAAGAAAGATGACAGAATTTGGAATACTTCTGCAAACCAAGTTCATCTATCAAGGATAGTTTGATATATAAATTGCTATTGAAATATGGCACAGCAATGGAACAAATCAAAACTTATATGCCAAAGTGGATGCAAAACTTCAAAGAAATAACAGAATGGCAATGGAAAGAGCTATAGAAAAATATATAAAAAGTTATAATTTAAAGGAATTAGTATAAAATCTTTCACAGAAGGTTTATTAGATTCATCCTCTTTTGTATCTTCTGCTTTTTTATATTTCTAATAATGATTGTTTTTATGTTCAGTGTTGTATGCTGCCCAGAGTCATTGCTTGTGAAATGGGAAGCCATATACATTTGATAAATAAATACATAATAAATATAACTTCACCAATAATAATCAGGATAAACAAATCATATAAAAATAAATATTGGAATAACTATTACAAAGAAGGAACATTTTATTATGTATGCTTGTTATGTAAAAAAAAATTGCAAAAGAAATCTATCACAATATTCAGAAAGTTATAATTATAGGAATTAGGTATAATTCCAGAAAATTTAAGTGAAAGATATCACAATTTAGCAAGATACAGACTGACAGCTGCAAAGACACAACTTTGGAAAAGAAATATTATCAATTTATATCCATCAAGAAAGTAACAAAATTTAAACAAGAATGACTCCCATGTATATTTATTATGTAGCAGTGCAAATTTAGACATTTTGAATATGTTTTTTAGGAAGAAAGTTATGAGACCAATAAAAATAATAGATGAAATGATTTCAATAGATACTAATGATAATGTTTAGTATAAAGTATAAATATCTAAGTTATGATTAGAGGTTGGGAAAATAAATGGAGAAAAAAGGAATATGTTACTAGAATTTCTTCCCATAATATTGTTATTTATGACTTAATTATACCTAGTAGTTATTTCCTTTTGTGTTATTCACAATCCAATGTGGGCCTTTTTTCCCTTTGTATTTCATTACAATAAACATAGCTTAAATATTTAAAAAGCCTAGGAGTTGGGCACATAAAAAAGGAATTGGGCTTTGATTCATGCTTGTGGCTGTCATCTTGATATTTTGGCCCCCTCTGGACATCCCTATTCATTATATTATAGATTAAAGATTCCTGTTTAGGATACCAGCCAACTATGTCTACCTTCAACGAAGACTACCACACTGTTGTCCACCCTGTCATGCTCTATAATGCCGAGTGCTAACCCACAACAAGTGATGTGGTATGCCGCCTCAGCATCATGGAGACAAAGATGCTGCATTGGATCTCCAGCATCATGAGCTATGACCATATTCACAACAACATGCATCAAAGATATGGTGTCACTCCGATCACCGACAAGTTATGTGAATTCCTGCATGCTGACAACAGACACTTGCCAAGAAAGGCCTCCTACTAGAGGTCAGTGGCAAGAAGCCAAAGGGTTACTCGAAGTAACATTGGCTTGACATGTTGAATAAAGACCTAAAGATTGCCTATCCTGACCAAGCCCATGACCATTTCAACTGGCTCCAGTGAACCGGTTTTGCGGACTCTGCCACTGTGCAGGACGAAGAAGAAGATTCATTATGATATCTCAAGACCTAGCCTATTATATCTGCAACCAGATATCAGACATAAGTATTTAAGTCATATATTCTGCACTGGAGCATTGTGACATATTTCATAATTTGCTTTCCTCTTGCCCCATCATAGATGTCCACAGTATCTTGATATCTTGTACTATATAAAGCATGTTCTATCCCCAGCACACCAATTTGATCTTCATGAGTCAAAAGAAGCTTGGTATCCAGACACAGAATCACAAGTCCCAACTCCCACCAGCACTGACAGCACAAGCCATTGTCTTTAAACAGAAATTAATCCCTACTCCTTACTTGCACTGAGGATGTTACCTAGTTGGGTAATAAAACACCTGCAAGACAACAAACAAGCTTAAAGATCACCAAGGACTCCACATCTTAACTGTTTGTTTATTGCTGAAAGCTATTGATTCTGTGTGAGAAACACACATGATCTGCCCTTAATTCATGTGGTTTTGTCCCTTAAACATAACATTGCGTGAAACTGCTGAAAGAATCACATCAAACATTTTATTTCAACCTGAGATAAAATATACACATTTTAGATTTCAGAAGAGTGACAATGAGGGATGTTATTTATGAAAGAAATTCAGCAGACAACATGTCAATCATAATAGGGCAGTTTAGTTTTATTTGTGTTAACTACCAATTGACTCAAGTAACAATTGACTCAAGTAACAATGTGACAAGGAGAGACACAGTTCCCTGACAGACACTTAATTTAATTTCGTTACAAATTCACAAATAATTTTGCCAATCTATGGAATATGTCTCATACAGGGAATAATTTTTATTGGTAATAGCAATTATAGGGAGCAAGAAAGAACAAAGAAGATGCTGTATGTCCCCTCATCTGCTCCTTATGTTGTTTTTGTGATGCAATGTCCACCAGGAAGCCTACTATCTAGGCTTGTCTTGTTTATGGTTGTTAGCAGCAAGAAATCACTTATCCAAGGGGAATCGCCCCAACTAAAGCAAGCAGATGAAAGCTAGGTAAGCCAGACAATCATCCAATATAATGTGCATAGGAGATCCACAAACAAGCCAGGATCACATGGAGCAGATTCTCTTACATATGGATACTGTCAGATAAGTTGTTGTTCAGTCACGCAGTCGTGTCCAACTCTTCGTGACCACCATGGACTGCATTACGCCAGGATGTCTTGCACAGCCTCCCGGAGTCCTCCCAAGCCCACGCCCATCACACTGACTATGCTATCTATCCACCTCATCCTCTGCCGTCCCCTTCTCCTCTTCCCTT
>JANHZU010007287.1:4059-14926 GCA_032468055.1 Acrochordus granulatus
CTTCCCAGATTGATGGGCAGCAAGAATTGCTTCTTTTAAGATTTTTGCTGATGTCTTTACTCTTTGGCACTGTGCTACCACACACCTCAATGCTGGACACCACAGCTCCTAAAACTTTTGTTTTTTATAGAGAGAGTTACACTTGCTGATGGTTCATTGATCAAGGGCCCTTGATTAGCAGCACTTGGCTTCTACTTAGTCTCTTCATACCTATGAATGCACGAAGGATGTATTTAGTTTTTCACATGGCTTCTCCATTTCGGCTTTCTTTTTGTAAAAGAAATGATGACATAGTGTAATATATCATGTGTTGTTGTTCATCTGAGGTTGTATTTATCTACATTTAAGAATTGCTAAGGACCTGATGATTTTTATTATGTCCTGATATGTAAAACCATAGAACTCAAAAAGGGTGTACTTTCTTTTTCACATGACTGTACATACACACATACATACATATGTGTTGTTTCTTCTTTGAAAGAAGGAAAATGATTCCTTAGAAGAATAGCCTCCTCAAATGACAGCATCACAAAAATACCTTTCAGCTGTGTCTACAAAATATATTGTCATGTTTTCTTTAATTTTACTGGTATTAAAAGCTTCAAAGCAAGGGAAGGACAGTCAATAAAGCTTTCCTGTGGAAATTCTTATCCCAAGGAACTAATTTTTGAGAACCTTTTTTAAAATCTAGAACTTTGGGACCAGTAGGAGGTAACTCTACTATTCTCCTTTTAAGATTTGCAGTTGTCTAGAATGTTGGAAATAAATTTTAGCCGCCAGGCTAACAATGCTGAAATCTTTGTTTTTCATAGGGATTTCATGTCAATGCCAGTAGTGTTTTTAATAGAGAAATAAAAATAAGCTCACTCTGTCTAATGTACTTTGGCATTTAGAAACTCTAAAACAGGAGACAATTAGGAACGTTCTTGCCATGTTATCAGCAAACACCTACTCCAGCATTTTGAACACAGCTAGAAACCAATAGAAGGAATTGCATTTCATCTAATTAGCCTTCCAAATACACATAATGTTGGCATAAGAAAAAGTCTTTGGAACACTTCCGTTTTTTCAACAAGAAGGATCTGATTTCATGGCAGTTTAACGAAGTGAGTTTAGAACTGAAAAAAGTGAGCTGGAAGGAGATACATAAGCCATATTGGATTCTTTCTTTTGTTAAGGCATTCATATTGTGTTGGATGATCTCTACTCTTCTGAACATTTCATCTTTCTCCTGAAAATTAGTTGTTTTTTTTAAGGAAAAACAAATAAGCACATTTAGTTGAAATGGAATATTCCATCAGAGTCCATTTGGCTTTGACTCACTAAATATCCTTTTCTTGTAGCTGGGTTGGTAAATGTTAAATTATTGAAGCTCATTACAGGGATTTAGAAATCTCCCTTATAGATGTTCAATGGCTTTGACACAGTCAGAAGTCAGAGGTATTTTTGGAAAAGCAAAAGTTTCGATCATGCCATAAAAATGTTAGAAAAGCCAAATTTAAAGCTTTTCTGGGTGCTAATTACATGAGGTTTAATTTTTTTGATTGCCTGAAGTCCCATTTGTTAATATTCTTAGTAATTAGACAACCATCTGCTATCTTCCAAAAGTTTTGGACTGCAAATCCCATCATCTCTGACAAAGGAGATGGGAAAGCCAAAAATAGTATCGATGTGGCAGACTAATTTTAGGTAAAATTGTCTGTGTTGCTTCAGAGAAAGGAAAGATGCTTTTTATAATATATATTGGAACCCTTATGAGAAACTCTATGGAAAATCTCATGATATGTTTTCAAGAATGTACTTTAGAGGACACACTGTAAAGTCTGGTTTTCAATCTAGTAATTATTTTATTAATTCAATCAACTTATATGCTTCCCCACTTGCCAAGCAGCTTGGATCAGAAGATAATTATATGAATAGACACCTGCAGATTCTTCCATTATCAGTGAAAATACCTTATGCCTAACAATAACTTAGGAAACAAATGAGTATGGAATAGTTTAACTGTTGAAATTGTTGTGACTGTAATGGTTTCATGTTAATAAGTCTTGTTAAAGATTTTGCTATTCATATCCAGGAAAATAATTATTTTTGGTTTGAATCCAAGATGATCCTAAACAATGGTACTCTTCAGAAATGAATTGAATCAGAAATGCCCCCTCAAGTGTTCTTTGCCCAACCTGTTGCAAATAGCATTGCCGGGAATTAGATATAACCACGAGGAAGTAATTTTTGGCAAGATCATTGATCTGGCACAAGCTCTTATCTGGTTCAAAACTCCATAATTGATAGCATTTCCATCTCAGCATTTTGGAAAAACTGTGATAAAATTAATATATATCCTATCTCTCTTTTAAACTTTTAAACTGATTTAAGAATGCAGTCCTAGGTTCTTGTTTAGGAACAAATCCAATGTTATCAAAGGTGTAACAAATTCCATAATTTCCATATCTTATAAATACTTTTAAATTGATCATGTGAGTTATGAATTTTCAGAAACTGAACTGCTGGACAGAATTTGTTCTTTCCTTCTCCCCTGGAAGCAGCCTAAATGAGCTGTGGCAGAATAATTTATTATTGAGTGCTTTAGTTTGCTTTAATTTGTTTTGATTCCTCGGCCAACATAGGAACACACGAACACTCCTATCACACACAGACATGCAAATAAAAAGATCTCTCTGTTCATTGTGTTTCACATATTTCTAAATGTGAAAATAACCTGAAAGATAAAATTGTAATGACTAAATTAAAATAATTCCTACCCTTTCTATACAGAAAATATACCTGGAAGTTCAGCTTAACTGATCAGTAGCCTCTCCTTTTGATTTTGCAATATAAGTATGGTATCCTGAATGCTTCTTGTTTTTTTAATTAATTCTACACATTAGAAATAATTAAATCTGCTTTTTTTCCACATTTAAGGTGTGGTATGCTTCTGTGTACTTTATATGCTCTTTCTCTTTCCTCTTCCCCTTTCCTTATTTTGTAGAATTTCTGAGAGGGCAAAGTACATGACCAGCTTTTTTAAAAGTCACAGTGATCATTTATATAATAGTAATGAGTGAGATGAAAGCCAGTTTAGTATAGTAGTTAAGGCATCATGCTTGCAACTCAGAAACTGTGAGGCATAAAAACCATTGGAGACTTCAGGCCAGTCCCTCTCTTTCAGCTCTAGGAAGAAGGCAATGGCAGGCCACTTCCAAAACTGACTCAAGGGTACCAAAAAAATGATGAGATGGAACAGTAAGTTTCTACTATCTTGCAGTCAAAATGGTAGAAACTATTTTGTTCCACAGGTGGCATAAATTTGCTGGAGAAAAACTTGCTACTGATACCAATCAATTTGCTGAAATAAGCTGTGGATGGTCTAACCAACTGTAAATGAAGTTGGATGCTTGACTGGTATATGATAAACACTATAAGCAACATTTTTAGCTGCATCTTTTTGCAAAGATGAAATATGTTTTTTAAAAATATAAGCCCTTGAAATTAAGAAACAAAGTTAAGAATGAAATGAAGAAAGGTCTGTTGAATAGTTTTTTCCCTTTGCCTGTGTAATATACACGTATGAGAGGAACTGGACCCTGCCAGATCTCACTCCCACACCATAGTATAAGTAATGATGTTAAATTTAAAGTAGAAAAACAGTGGCCTGAAATTGTATAAACCTGTTAAGAAGTTAGAGTCAAACTCCTTAATGAATAATTTATTTATTACAGTCCCCCTGTATTCCCATTAAAATTTGTTGAATGATTACAAAATTAACAGAGTTCTTGATATTTTACCCCTTAAACCTTCTCTGCATCTGTTAACACTTTCAAAAGCAATGTAATAAAGGTATCACGTTTTAAGAGTGGTTAACAATGCTAGCCTATACTGTATTCCATTTAAAATGTATAGGATATAACAAATGGAAAATCTGCTTTGTATGTAAATATATACAATTATTCCATCAGGAGATATGGATCCATGAAATGCTGAATAGAATTGGACTTGTTCAGTACTTGCCCCATCTTTGAAAATTCATAGCAACCTGCTTCACACCTAAGTTACAGTCAATGAAAAGAAAAGGAATAAGATTCAGCAGACCAAAAGAAAAAGTTTGTCCAGATCTCTGGAATGTCATATGTGTATATTTCAAATACCTCTAAAGGCATAAACATATCTTGTTTGTTTTTTCACAGTATGTCAATTGATATCCCAATGCCCAAGGATATCCTGAAGAGAATCATTTTCTGAGAGGACCCTTAAGATGTTCTCAACATTTCAAATGTGTCTGTGGAAAAGCTCGGGGACTGCCATGTGCTTTCTTAGAAAACAGAATGAAAGATGGTTGGCTCAGCCTAGGTTTTTGCTTTTATGTGTGATTACCTGTCCAGAAAAATGACAGAAATTTGGAAGATGTGTGAGGCATCTTCGTTAGTTGGTCAACTAGTAAATACATGTTCTTCATCCCAAACCCGTCAGTCCTCGGGAAATCAGTCCTAACTTTTCATTGGAGGGACAGATACTTTGGCCACATAATGTGAAAAGAGGACTCAATGGAGAAGAATATGATGCTGGGAAAGATGGAAGGCAAAAAGGAGAAGGGGACAGAAGAGAAGGGGACAGAGATGGTTGGATAGCATAGTCAGTGTGATGTGTATGGGTTTGGGTGGACTCCGGGAGGCAGTGCAGGACAGGAAGGCCTGGCGTGCTGCGATCCATGGGGCCGCAAAGAGTCAGTGTGACCGAACAACAACATCCCACAAGTGCCATTTTGTAGGAGCGCTCATGACTTACTCATGAAACAAACATGCCTGATATATATAATTCATGTCTATAAAGATGAATTAGAAAATATATCTGGATCAAAATAAAGCTATCTGGTTGTTAACGGGGACAAACAGTACTAAACATATTTCATCAGCAGTTAAAAATTTGTGCAGGCTGCCAATTTGTTTCCAAGCCTAGCTCAAATCACCATTTAAAACTTTGTTTTTGCAAAAATGTGTTAAAGATAAAAAATACAGCTTTAAAATGAATCTCAATTCAAAATTTCCTTGTAAGAATTTTCAGCCTGAAATCTGAGATGCAAAAGGAGGCAAAATAAAGACAGTTCAAGGAAAAAATTCAAGCCAAGATATCCTGATATTGAATGTCTGTGAAGACTCTCACTCTTCCAGGGTAATTGCATCGCAACAAAGTTTAAAAAACAGGCATCTGGACTGGATTTTTCTCTCTTTTATTTTTTTCCCTGACATTCTCATCCACAGCCTACTATTGTCTTCTTTAGGCTGGAATTTCAGTACCCTGATCACAGCACCAGCTCACTCTCTGCCCCCAAATGTCTAGTACATTCCTCTTGCTTGAAATTAAGAATGCCTGTTATCAAATCAAGACAGGAAGACATGGGACACCTTCGTTACCTCTGTGTAGAGGTAGACCTACAGGAAGATATGGGACACTTTCGTTACCTCTGTGTAGAGAAAGACCTACAAACCCCATGAGAAACTACTGTAAGTCCTTCCATTGAATCAAAAATGAAACAGTAAGATGATATCAACCTGCTTCATTATCTAATTATGACTCCCTATTAACCTGAAAGGAATCTGAAAGACTGAGTAACATGTCTAACAGTTGTTCCCAGTTGCTACTAAACATCAAGAGTTTCAGAGTGGTCACAGCTAGGTGGTGAGAAAAGAAGGAAATACATTTACAGGAGGAGTAAATGAAAGCACTTGGTTGGTTTCTGCATCCCCTTTATTGTGGTTCCTCATTTTTCCTAAACAGTCCTATAATTACAAAAGTTCATATCTGAGAACCATTTCTTAGAGGGATAAAAATCTTTTCTAAAAGTTTTGTGGTGTTTGTTACACAGAAGTCACCATGCTTTTTACTCCAAGAAGCACTCAGCTAAATTCCCTTTCTGATTTCCCTCAGATTATTCACAGATCACTTTCTCCAGGGAACTGGGAAATAAGATGACTGGCCTTGCACTAGCATGTATAGTCTCAGAAATGTCTTTCCAGCAATAAAGCTACATGCTTTCTAGGAGGCAGCAGTCTTCTATATCCAGTGCTTTCCAGATATATTGACCAACAAGTGCCATCATCATCAACAAGTGTCATGTTGGCTGGAGATGATGGGAACTGCAAGCTAACACATTGGAAAGGGGTTGGATTGAAAAAACCCCTTGTGCATTGTTTAAAACTTTTGTCATGACACAAGGACAGCCCATTAATCAGAGGACACATTCCCTGAACCACTTGCATCCACCTACAGCTTTGGGTGATCCACTCTGGAAGTGTTGTTTTCCCTCTTATCCTGCATCCTGCTACTGGTGGACAACTTAGGACATGTTAATTGTATACAGGGGAAGGCAGCTTGAAATGATATGTCCCATGTCAACAGACTATTTCTACTTATTTTCTGTGGGATCAATTCTTTCCATCTGGTCCTAGATCTGTTCTATTGTCCTTTAATTCTCTCTCGACTGTGAGGAAAACTGGAACTCCATCCTCTGCAATCACTTATTTTTATGGATAGGTTGAATATTGACCAGTAGACCTAGAGAGGAGGAGGTGGAGAGTGAGTGCCTGGATCTCTGCCTCCAGAAGCTGTACGAGTAGGTCTCCGCATCTCTTTTGTATCCTGATGACCCTCAAGATGCACCGCAGATAGCAGTGAAGTGAGCTCTCGCACTGTTGCAATTCCACAGTTCTTCGCAATTCTTTGCAGACTACATATTCCAGAAAAGAACTCCTGGCCATGGAAGGCATACTTTACTGTTGAATAGCTAACTTCATTTATTGTTATTATTTCATTTACTGTTGTCTTGCGAATATGCAAAAAACTGCTGTGCCGGAGTCAAATTCCTTGCATGGCTAACCATGCTTGGCCAATAAAGTGTTTGAATCTAAATACTAGCTTGTCCTCAGCTTAATAAGAATAAATGGACATAGAACTGAAAGGATTGGACCTGGATACTTCTGTCATTTGCCCCACACCATATTTGCATTTCCAGGAACTGTGATTCCTTCTCCTAGCACATGTACTTAGGCTAGTTGACAGCTCCCACAAGGAGCCTCACAACTAAACGTCTTTCTCAAGCTCCAGCTCTTCAAGGGTATCTATCCAGCAGCTGCACATATCCAAAGAACCAGTAGATGGCATCCACGGGATACAAAATAATGCGAACACTTTGCTGCCATCTAGTGGTTGACAGGTGGAATGATCAAGCAATCAACTACTCTAAGGCTTCAAGGAATGAAAAAGAATACAGTAACTGCAAGAAGGGAGTATTTTTTAAAAAAACACAGCATACGGAATAGCTAGAAAACTGTCATGATGATCAGCAGCTTTTCTCAAGGCGGATGAGTGGGAAGAGGTTGGAACATCGGCCAAAGGTACCATGGCTCTTAGACTACTGTGCATCAAAACTGCATAGTCAGACTGCTCCAGGCAGGCAATAAAGGTATGCTGTGAGTGTAGCAAAAATTAGGGCAGCATGATTTCCTGGGAGGAAGGGGAAGATCAGAAAGTTAATTGCTCTGTTAGATGGGTTCATTTTAGTACAATCTTTTCTCCCATCCTGTTTTTTAAAACATGCATTGAACTGTTATGTTAGAGATGATGTCTGTTATTAGGTAGGCCAGGAGTACATCAAATGAATGAATGAATGAACGAATGTAGATTATCTCAACACAGATTAGAATGGTGATGATTTCTGGCTGCCCAGATGTTGCAGAGTTGCAACTCACACTGGCTCTTGGTGTTAGGAGCTGCCACGAGTCTTCACTCAGAAACACCAAATGCACCACAGCATTCCCATTTGTAAGAGAAGGAGGTTCAGAGCAGGCAATTCCAATTAGGATCAACCAAAAATAATTGGCATTTTTTTTTGGAAAACCATCTTGCTTCCAAAACTGCTTTCAGAAAAAAAGAAGAGAAAGAAATCCTGTCAAAATTCTCCTGGCGATGTTCTTACATTCAAAAGGTGAAACATTTTCTAAGGAAGGAGCAGACACACCATTTTTCATTGGAAAAATCCTCCCTCTAGCCAGCTGCAGCTTATACTTAATTTTCCTCTAAATCCCAGCAGGAGATTTCGCACCAGAGGGATCTTCCCAGAGGCCTTGATCAACAGCAGAGCTGCTGTTATTGCAGAGAGGAAGACCTGGCCATGAGAAACTACCTAGGAAAAATCTGCCTTCTTTGGAGAAATCTGCCACCCAGTTTCTCTGCGCACTCATGTCATGAGGAACCTTGAAAGGCCAGCGCTCGGCTTTGAGTCCCCTCGACTGGAGAAGAGAGCATGACTTCAGCTGTGACAAGGAGTAGCTCGTCCTCCTCCGCTGATCACGGGGAACACCATCACCGACTTCCCTTGTATGCAGGCTGGGGAATGTTGGGAACTGAAGTTCACACATCTGAACGCTGCCACAGCTGAGAAGCATGGCCGCAGGACTTCAGCAGGGTGACAAGATAACGAGCACGGGGCACAAGGAGCCAAAGCTTAATATCCGAAGCAGGGAATTCTTGGCGCTCCTCTCCCTGGTGATTCCGTGCCCTTCGGCATCTGATCTCCCAAATGCGTAGGGCCAAAGCCACCTCAAGGAGGAGATGATAATTGTTCCCTTCTGACATCAGCCATCACCAGGTTGTAATTTCGGGAACCAAAAATATGCTTCTGATTAGCCTTGTTAGCGTTGCTGGCATGGCAACGCCATGACCGTGTCACATGGTATTAATCTGTGTTTCATTAACATGTCGTATCAGCTGCACACAGCCGCCTTTGAAACTGATACCCACGCTTCCCAGGCTCCCGCCCAAATCAGAAAGAGGTGCCAAAATCTGCTTCCTCTCAGGAAGGATGGACCCCCCCCCCAGGATCCTTTAACTTTGGGTTTTGGTTTCTAAAAATCATTCTTTTTTTCCATTAGGAGGAGAAGGACTGGAGAATGCAACTCGGTGCCTTCTGATAAACAAAGGCATTCTTGAAATTTATTGCCAAAATATAACCAAATGTAATTTTAAGAAAGAAGTATTACATTGTTTATAATGAAAAGCTGCTTTTTTGAAAGAGCAAGCTCCGTGCAAAATACCTCTAAAAGAAAAGTTAACCAAACAAACCCCATTTTTAAAACAAAGAGAAGTCAACCTTATACTTTTTTTTACCCGAAAATATCCGGCTCAAGGAAGAATTTTGCATTTTCATTGCCCATAGTTAAACAGATGGATTTATCCTAATTTCTCCAATGAAATGCAAGAAAGTTACCAGTAACTTGTCTAAGTGTAATTCAGCTTAACTTGCAAAATAGAAACCGCAATTAACCAAAACTCCCGCTATGACTTAATATGATGGACTAGTTTAGACAGCAAGAAAGGCATAATATGGTTTGATCTTAGTCCACAGTGGTTTGTAAAACCCAGATGAAAGACTTGTACAATCATAGCCGGCAACAGGTTCAGTTACATGAACTCTTGGCAACAGTTCAGTAAGGTGGGAGTTTATAATGTCTCATGTTATAGAGAAGATGGAAAATGAGACAGGGTGAGATTTGACCTACCAATGTCCTTTCATTCATCAGGAACATCAGCTGCTAGGAGATAGATGTTTATATTATACACCAAATAGAGGCTTACACAATTCACACAACACTAATTTTATTACGGTTAACCTCAATCCATTTTATTTTGAAACTGATTTTAAAACAAAGAGCTGATTTTGAAGCAAACCTAATGAGCCCTACTGGATGCCTTATCTTGGGGTTGTTTGTATATGGCAGGATTGGGGTACCATCTGAATGGAAAGCAATTTTTTTCCCAAGTGCAAATTCACAAAGTTCTCTTTGCAAATACTATTAAAATGACACATTGGTGTAAAAATTCAAACAAGTGCTTCTGATATAGAACTAATGTATCTCCACATACATTATGGAAAAGATTTGGGATGCACCAATTTAATAGGTGACTGATTGAGTCCATCCAGCTTGCTACAGGAGATCTTCTTTCTCATTCCTTTACATTTCCCTGGATCAGAGACTTCACAAGAGAGTTAGGTCTTGATATGATATGTCCAAAATGTGATCATTTCAAATAATATTTAAAAAATGAAGAATTCCCCTCCAAGCTTTTGTGCAAAACCACCACCCCTTTTTCCCATATATTTCCACTCTAACCTTTGGAAAGAGATTTGAGAATTCACATAATTTAACTAAAAATTTGTCATCCAGCTTTTAAATCATCAGAATTCACTGAAACATTTCTAGAGAATAATCCAAAAATATGAACCCATCTCTTAAGGAAGATTATGCTAGGAGGTAGATGCTCTTAGCTTATGAAAAGAAAAAAAATCTAATTGTGGCAGGTCCCAATCAAAAATCTAATTGTGGCAGATCCCAATCAAAGTATTGGATTTTTTATTTTCATTCATATTGTTTTCTGTTTGATTCAAGCATCTAATGTTGTCCCAGAATCGTAAGAGAAATACATGGACATGTTTACAAACACTTTAATTTTATTTATCAAATTTATTTGCCACCCAATTCATTACAGTGACTCTGGGTGACTATAAAACACTTTCCATATGCTATGCAATGGAATGTGTCAGTTTACAGAGAAGTTCTGTATTTTAATCCACCTGTTCTAAGTCTGGTGAAAGAAAACTCACAACCAGGTAGTCTGTAATGATCTAATGATCCATTTGCAAAGTCCAACCCTCCCTAGAAAATCTGCTTGGCCAGAAGTCTGAAGCCTTCCTGGCTTCTTCTCCTCCACTAAATCCTAGGAGAAATTATCATGTGGGTCTCCTACCAAGAGAACATTTTAGCAGAAGGTATACCCTACCTAAAGAAATTATGAGAGAATTCAGAAAAAAATCATC
>JANHZU010007287.1:15026-29117 GCA_032468055.1 Acrochordus granulatus
TCATCCAAAAATCTGGTGGAGAATTCTCCAAGACTACTTGTTCAGAGATCTAGTATCTTAATTCTCCAAAATTTCCAGGAAAAATAATATTAATGTACGGATCCCCTTGTTTCCTTCCATAGGTTTGACTTCTAAATTGCAAGGTAAAATATTATCCTGTGTAATTTAGGTAACTGTGAGCATCCTGAACAGTCCTAGCAGTGGGATAGTTAACTCCACTGTGGCCAATGGACTATAGCAGTGTTTCCCTGTTTGGCATACATGAAGATGTATGGACTTCAGCTCCTAGAATTCTCCACCCCCATTTCTCATATATGTCCAATTTCAAACAGGTGGCCTTCCAAGCACAATGGGACTTCGGCACTCTCAGACAGCAGTCCTGACTAACGAGGAATGATAAGCTTTGTAGTCTGTTTCTGAGGTATGGGCAAGGAATGTTTATGATTACGGGGCTGCACCTAACTACTATTTACTGATTCATTCTTATTTTGATGAGCTGGAGCAACAAGTAGCAATGCCGAACCGCTAGGTGGGGAAACTCCCATTGGGCTCTATGGGAGACTTACTGGAATGCCGGCCAGGAGTATCCACAGCATTTTTGGACACTGAGAGGAATTCCAGGAATTTTTTTAAAAAGCTTTTTCTGCTACCTGAAAAAGTCTGAAACCCCTTGGTCTAGGGTTCTAGAGAATAGCTTGGTTTGAGAAGCCTGTTTTACCAATTATGGATTGCCTTGCCAGTTGTGGCTGCAAAATCTTTTGAACTGGAAACATTCTGAGTTCATGATACTTTCAGAATTACCCTAATATCACTGGAACAGCTGTTCTAAAGTTGGAAATGGGAGCTTTGAATTCAAAACTTTTCACACACATGAAGTGAACACAAAGTGAGAAACTAAAATGGATGAATGACCCAGAAAATGTGTTTGGTTGATACATACTTTGTATGTGTTTATTTATTTGCTTTATATAGCACCTTTAATTTGTACAACTCAAGATATATAATGCACTCTGAAAAAAACTGGAAGCCAGCACAGTTCATATAGAAGTGGTGTAAATATGGGCAATCTATAGAATATCTAGAACGGTGTCACTGCTGCATTTTAGACCAGTTGTAATTTCCAGATGGTCTTCAAGGGCAGCTCCATTTAGAATGGGTGGCAGCAATCTAACTGGGAAGTGGCCAGGATGAGTGCTTAGGCTGCTAGATTCTTATCAATTAATTAATTAATTAAATTTATATGCCGCCAAAATCCAGAGACTCTTGCATAACATCAACCAGTCCTCCACTGCTGTCCCAGCATTTTGGCTGATGCCACATCCAAAACTCTGGATGACACATTTCTGAGAGAAGAACACACATATCCCACACCCAACCAGGGTATGGTGATACTAACCAGGTGCCCTCTTCATCAACAATCAAGTCATGGATGAAGGGAGTTTTGTTTCAGATCAACCTGGCATTAAATAGCAACAGTCCGGACAATCAAGACTCTTCAGAACAGGCCTGGGAGTGAGCAGAGAAAGTTAGAATTAAATGTTGAAGCCACTTTTCCCGACAGCAGCCAAATCCATCTCCCACAGTACTTTCTCATGCCCATCACCAAGATTACCTCCCCTGCTCTCTTGCCACTCCACTCCCTGCCATACCCTCCCTCTCCAAGCTGAACAGATCCATTCAACTAAGCACAAGCAACAAGGGGTGGGTAATTGCTGGGAAAGGCCAGCAGGACCTGTTAATTAAGTCAGGCCTGGGGGTAGGGGCACAAAAAAGCCTGTAATCCCAGTTCCCTCCCACTTCCTATGGAAGATATTGGGGACACCTACAAGTATCTTCAAAAGTTAGTGACATCACGTGCACCAGGTGTTTTTACAAATCATGTCAAGATGCGCATCATATTATCTGCCCCTGTTCTCAGCTGTGGATGCCAATGGCTACCCCCCTAAGGAAGGCTGGCCACCTATAACTACATCCAATAGAGAGGTCCAAGCTACAATGGAAATCCATTCAGATTTTGGCTTAGTTCTGTCATTCACGGCTTTCCAAACTTTAGCAAGAGGGTTGTCACTCAACATTTGCCTCCAACTAGCAATTCAAGGTGTTCCTATCCTGTAAGATCCACCTTTATTTTGACAAGATCACAGATTGATATTGTCTAACTTTATGAATTTTTGTTTCCCCTGCAAAATATAAGCAGGAGAGAAAAGTTTATGAATCTTCAAGCAAAACAGCCATTCCAGCCTTGAAACCCACTCACTTCTTCCTACAAACCCTGTGAATGGGCTTCACTCCTTCCAGCCCACCGAAGCAAGTATGAATCATTAAATAGTAGTTAGGTGCAACCCTCACAATTACAAAAGTTGTTTACCTGTACCTCAGAAATAGTTAGCCTACAAAGCCTGTCACTGCTCATTAGTCATGCTGCCTGAGAGTGCCAAACCTGAAGTCCAACTGCATTTGGAAGACCACTTGTTCTCCCAGTCTGGCTGAAATGGGACACATGAGAAATAAAGCTGGAAGTCTGAATCTGGCCCCAGTTCCTAAGGGAGTTTCCATGGTACAGATACATTTCTCACTTTCCCAGAACAGCAGACTTTTAAGTTATTCTGTCCACCAACAAAAACTTATTTGAAACAACAGAACAAGTCAATACATTATTGTGTAAGATCTCCTATCTAAGTTCATCAAATTGACAAATTATCTGCTTCCATCAATAGTACAATTTGTCTCATCTATTTGTTTCTCTCATCATCATAATCAACAAGGAAAAAAAGAGAAAGAATCCTATGTCCTTGACTCTCTAAATGGTGAGTTTGGTTCCACCAGCTTTCAGAAAGTCATCAGGTCAGCTATTAATCTGGCCTCAGGTGAAAGCTTACTGGATCAACTTGGGGCCAGAACCAAGAAATACTTTTAGAGGCCAGGTCTCCAATGCTTCCAAATGAGGGACCACTAATAATGTATCTTGAGAAGAGCACACTAGATGGGTTGATCCCATTTGAGATGACAGTGCTGAAGGTACCTAGAAGGCAAGCTTGGTTTTGCTTGGGCTGCTGTGATCCCATGGAAGGAGTCAAATCATTCTAATGTCTTAGCAACTATTTCATCCATGCAAAGGCCCTCTTAAAAGGTACAGTGGCTGAGTGGTTAAAGCACTGGGCTTGTCAGCTGGAAAGTCAGCAGCCCAAGCTCAAGACTCAGGCATCGCATAATGGGGTGAGCTCCTGTTACCCGCCCCACCTCCTGCCAACCTAGCAGTTCAAAAGCATGCAAAATGCAAGTAGATAAATAGGTACTGCCAAACTGGTGGGAAGGTATCAGCGTTCTACGCTCCTCGGGGCATAGTTATGCTAGTTACATGACCACAGAAATGGCTATGGACAATGCTGGCTCTTCGGCTATGAAATGGAGATGAACAATGTCTCTTAAGAGTCAGACACAGCCGGCAGGGGAAACCTTTACCTTTACCTAAAGACCCTCTTATCCCAAAAAATGTCTAGCAGCTTAAGTTAACACTGCATCTCAACAATTAAAAACATCCTACTTAAAACTACCCCATAACAAAAGAACCACAGCATAAAACACAATGCAGCAGGAGTCAAGCTAGTTAAACACTGAAGGGTGTTTAATTCAGTAAGTTAAAACTGCAGATTTTGTTGAAAATACACCTTTCTGAAAATATATTTATGCACTACCTTCTGGAAGTTATTGATGACAACATGAGACAGGTGTCTTTGGCAGGGATTTTCTGAATTCAAATACAAAAATAAGTTTAAGAAAAAAAGTTACAGTCCTAAGAACCACCATTTTAAAAGGGTTAATTTGGGTGTTCTTTAATTAGCATTTTTTAAAATATATACAATTTTCACCATATATATTTTAAAGATATGCTATTTCCACTCATTTAGTGGCAACCTGGTGCTAAGTCACTCATTTAGCGACAACTGGGATGAGCAACTTGGTCATAAAGCAAACAGTCACGAAGCAAAACTTTTACTTTCAGTTTTCCTTTGCTCTGTAGACCTACAAAAGTCATAAATATGATTGCTGGTCATAAAGTTATTTTTTGTCACCATCATTAACACCAATGGTTGCTAAATGAGGCAATCACTAAACAAGGACTACCTGTATTCATTATTACCCTATCACAGATGAGGTCATATGAATTAATACATAATTCTCTCAGTGATGCAGGGCCAATGTAGAATAAGTAGAAGAATTCTAGTCTTTGGATTTCGGCAGCATATAAATTTAATTAATAAATACCACCCCATTTTGCCTCATTACAATTTTTCAAGCTGTGGTTAAAATGGTTGGAAATTACTGGTGCATGTCCAATTCACATCCTTGGAAAACCAGGTAATAAATTTTACACATTGTGCTTCTATCAGTTGACTCCTGTAATGCTAAACTGCTTCACACACCCTTTCCCATGCCAAGACATTTAAAACCAATCCCTTTCTCCTGAATGTGTCCTCTGAGACCTGTTTGTGACACTCCAGCTCCTTTCACAAACAGTCTATTTGCTCAAGGGAGCAGCTTGAGTCCTTGTGCTCTGTGGTTTGCGTAATACCAGTCAATTGTGGTGGATGGGCTGTGAGGCTACTGGCAGAGTACCTGGAGATGCAGAGACCTACAAGATGGACAAATGGTGTAACTCTAAGGAAGGCATTTCTGGGAAATCTGAAGTCCCTTTGTACATCTTCTAGAGTCAATGCTGGAAAGACACTGGGGAATTTTCAAATACAGGCAAGACAATGTAGAAAGAAATATAAAGAAAAATGAATGCAACCATGCAGTAAGAGTAATGCAACCATACGGTAATCCTTTGGATTAGAAAAAAGAATTACAAAATAAAAACCAGGACAATCCCACCAACATCCTCTCGCTAGTTGGAAGGAAGTTGAAAAGAACTGCAGTGAAGTCAACAGTGTTTGGCATCTGAAATCTCCTACCCCAAAACAAACAGATAGATGGTTTAAAAATTAAAATAAGGGACTTAAAAGGAATAAATTGCTTCTTGCTGGCAGAAATGAAAGGGGGAAACTCCATTTATCTACCTTTGAACTGGCTTCCCATTACTAACTTCATACTGCCCATCCAGTAACTGAAGATTTTGACTCCAAGAAGGAAGACACACCACATGCTAGAAAACAAAAGATTTGAGATGTCCAGGTGCACCGATCTGGGTGCCAAGGAAAACCTCTCCAGATGTTTCTCTTGAAAGCCCACCCCCATGTTTTCCGGTCAGCACACAAGTAGCAAATCAGAATTCCTCCCCTGAAAGGGACATGGGATAAATTCACAGGAAGAGGGAAACTTAAAGAAAAGCTATTGCTCTTCTAGTGTACAGAAGAAAAGATTCATTCCACTCCCCCAATCCATTCAGAGCCACTGAAGACCTGGATCTCCATTAGCCTGGATCCCTTTCCATGAGCAGAGTGGGTGGCAGAGTCTAGCCAAAGGGATAAGAAGTTTGGAGAAATTAATCCAAGTTAAGACCACAAAGAATTGACACGAGTATCTTAGGAACAGGAGGGCCAGAATAAACAGAGACATCAGGAACAGCAGACATTGCTTTAAAACAAAAACAAAAAAAGCAGCTTGTGCATCATGACAGCTGACCGGGAGAAAGACCTGTAAGCAAATCCACAATCATGAAGCCAACACATGGTTCAAAGTGCAAACCCATTCTTCTAAATAGGTCTTTTTTGCCAGAAATTGGCAAAAAGGTTGCAAATCACGATAGTGTGGCTGCAAGACATTGCAACCAGTTGTAAAGGCAAACGGGTTGCCTGAATTGCAATCACATGACCATGGCAGTGATGTGACAGCCGTAAGTGCAAGGACCACTTGTAAGTGCAAGCATCAGACTTCTTTCAGCACCATCATAACTTTGAACAGTTCCTTAATGAATGGTTGTTAAGTCAAGAACTACTTGTAAGTCTTAGCTCACTTAGTTTTTAAAGGTCAGATAGGAGGTGCGGTGGCACAAGTGGTTAAGAGCTTGGCTTGCCAGCTGGAAGGTCAGCAGCCAGAGTTCAAGACCCGACGTTGCTGGGCAGCAGGATGAGTTCCTGCTGTTCTGCCTCAGCTCCTGCTGACCTAGTAGTTCGAAAGCGAGAATTTTAATACGCGAGAAGATAAATAGGTACCACCTCCTCCAACGGGAAAGGTAACAGCGTCCGTGCTCCTTTGGCATCTAGTCATGCCGGCCACATAACTACAGAGCCATCCCAGGACGAACACTGGCTCTTGGGCTTGGAAACGGGGATGAGCACCACACCTTAGTGTCAGTCGGTCCCAACTGGCAGGGTAGAAAAAAACATGCCGCCTAACTGGTTTGGTCTTTCTAGATTCATCTAGGCAATTTGAGGTTTCCTAGTCAAAACAAATCCTGGGAAAAGGAAATGGCAAGCCAATTTTGTATTGCTGTAGAGAAAACTTTTTATTTTATATAGTTAACAAGGGTCAAACTTCACTCAAGGAGTCTTTTACCTTTTACACTGCAAATTCAGGAATCAGACACAATTGGTTTAAGAGGATAATCCAGAATGGCATTCAAAGAAAAAAAACATGGTGGGAATTTTTAGCTAGCTTGGTTACTGTAGAAGATAATTAAAATTATTTTCCCTTAGAACCCCCTCCCAGGACCAACTTCCATTAAAAAGAGGTCTACGATCTGTATCGGGGGGAAACAGTGCTACTTCTCATCCTAAACTTCCATCTGCATCATCCACAACCATATCTCTAAGCAACTGACATTGCAGCTTAAACACAACAATAATGACATGGTCTTGACCTCTTGCTGGGAATTTGAGTGGAAAAAAATATAACCACAATTTAATGATCTCAGGAACAGGATCTTTTTAAAACTATTCACACAATCCTTTCACATACTGTGCCATCACTAAAATGAAGATAAATGGAGTGTGGGGTAAAACAGGAATTTCTCTTCCTTGTGTTATCATTACCCTTGATCAAACTGCCATTAACTCTTGATTATTAAGCTACCAGTTGCCATAAATTATC
This sequence comes from Acrochordus granulatus, assembly GCA_032468055.1. Taxonomy (NCBI): domain Eukaryota; kingdom Metazoa; phylum Chordata; class Lepidosauria; order Squamata; family Acrochordidae; genus Acrochordus; species Acrochordus granulatus. The sequence continues at coordinate 22,059 of JANHZU010007287.1, forward strand.
TGGCAAGTGGGCTAAAACTGACTTCGCCCACTTTGCACAAACAGAGTTGGGAATGGTTACCTTAAATAACCTTTGTCTAACAATCCAGTCTCAAATATCCAGAGCAATTTCTATAAAACCACAGTGCTAAAGTGAACCATCTGCATGAAAGGAGCTGGTTTTCAGAAGATGCCTTGTGGGAAAGAAGGTTGCAAGACACAAATTCAGCTCACACCTCCATTTGGGAGAGTAAGTGTGCATAGCAGTCAGTAAAGTGAGCATAACACTCTCAGTTCATCAGCTGCTCAACTCCATGAACTGAAGTTCTCCATGAAAGAGCTCTATGTTCCTACCAGTTCTATGGAGGATGTGACCCAGTGCATTTCAATCTCTCATCAAGGAGAGCAGCCACATATCCTTTGCGCTCACTTATAACCTGACTTTTGCAGTACACAAGGATGTTTCTTGATTCCCAACAGCAGAAATCCCCATTTTATAGGAACCAATATCTGAGAAATGCACTACAATCTTCTGATGTTCCAAGCTGTAACTTAAAAATCCTCAAATACAGCAGCTCAACCTTGACTTCTTTGGATAAGCATGTTGCTAAAAACTTTCCACTGAAAATTATCCACTGCCACCTTCTCTAAGGACAGTGATCCCTCTTCTTTTCTTTAATGGTACTGGCAGGTTACTGGAATACTTTACTGTGTTTTTCTTCCCATTCTGCTGATTGTTCCTTTTATCAGGTAATTGGTCCAGGCCAATAAGCCAACAGGAATTTTGCCACTACAAAATGTTCTTAGCAGTGGACTTAGCCAGTCACAAAACATTGATTTGCTGCAAGGCAAACTGAACAAATTATTCCTAGGTTGCTCAACTATGTTGAGAAATTTGCCATTAAAAGTGACTAGTGGCAGCACAGAAGCTAGCTTGGAAACAAAAATATCCTAGAAGAATTACTAGACAAAGAGTCAATGGGGGTAGTGGGGAAGGTGCTGGACTAGGAGTGGGAAAATCCAGGTTCAAATCTCTGCTCAGCTGTGGAAGGTTCTTGGGGGTCCTCCCCACTCAACCCAAGAGCCAGGATGGTCCAAAGATAAATCTGTTGGACTTGGACAGCGAAATTCAAGTTAAAGTCCCTCCTTGTCCACAGAACATCCTGGGATGAGTTTGGGCCAAATGTTTTCTCTCACCCCATAAATATTATACAAATATATTATAATTATAATAAATATATTTTATACAGTATAACTTACATAGCCACCATCTCTCAGCCCAACCTACTTATGTGAGGAAAAAAATGGGAGTGCTAGGTAAAACACCTCCTGAACACAAAGCAGGATAAAGTTAATAAATACCTAGGTTCTTGTCTATTTTGTTCTATCATTCAGTTTCACTTAAAGGAATTCTAAGACCAATTCCCTGCTAGTGATTCTCTCCATCTTCTACGGTTTCCAAGAAAAGGACTCAGAAGGAATCACCAACAGTACTGCCTTCTCCCAATTAAGGTGTCTTCCAGCCTTGAGAAATTATTGGAGAATCTCTCCTTTCCCTAAAATAAATCTTTTAAATGGCCTGCCCATATTCTTTGTTCACAAATTGGCTGGAAGCTTGGGCAGCCACCATAACAGCCTGATAGATTTTATGTTTTTTCTTCTGGCAAGAGGAAGAAGAGGTCCAGTGGAGAATTTCAAGACCTTTGCACCCAGATTCAGATGGAGGCTGTTGCTTTGCAGCCTATCAACTTTCTGTTTATTTTATTTTTTTGTTCAATCATGTTCTATTCTTGGAGACGGCCTGGACAAGTCCGTTTTTTCAGCAAGGCTTTTCAAAAGTGATTTGCTACTGCCTCTTTCATAGGGCTGAAAGAGAGTGACTAGCCCAAGGTCACCTAGCTGACTTCATTTTCCAAGGTGGGGCTAGAACTCAACATCTCCCTGATGCCTAAATCACAATACCAAACTGGTCCTCCTGTTTCACTCAAAGTAAATCAAAAAGTTAGGAAGCAGAAACCTGGAGTGTCACATTAGAGATGTCTGCCTACCTCTCCAGGATCCTCAAGCAGAAACATAAGAAACCAGCTGGCTTACCAGATCTGTCCCACGTTAATTAAGGAGAGGTAGATCATCCACACAGCAGCCATGAGAATCATGTTGGCACATCCAGTGACCAGGACAAAAGCTGAGGCGGCTAAACCAACGAGAGCGAAGGCATCGAGGATGCTATCCATGTTGGACCAATCCAAGAACCAGATCAGAGTTGGGGCATAGCTTAACGTCTCCATGTTTATTCTGCCCTTGAAATAGTGCTTCACATTCTCCAGGTACAACTTGCATGGCAGAAGCCCTCGATCTCCAACAAGTGCTTTGTTTTGATGGTAGGCAACCAGAAAGGCAACAACTGAAAAGAACAACAACAATAGTGGGGAGGAATCCAAAATATTAATTAACATGCAATCTCTGAACAGTAGAACTTCTGTAGGAACTGAGCCATTTTCAAAGTTAAAGGGCAAACCCAATGTACAAAGGCCGAATTTATTTCAGTTTCCTTCCGTTTCCCGATTCTGCAGCCTGAGGTAGCCCACTGAACTGAGGAAAGCTTTATTTTACACATATACCTACAAATTACTTTTATTTATTACATTTATATATCCAGTTTTTTCAAGAAGCTCAGAAAGGATAATGCAACAGACTTTATTCTGAAATTTGGAGCAATCACCTCTCTGAAATAAAATTAATTTATTTATTAAAATTAATTTAAATTAACATCATCTTACATCCAAAAGAGGCTGTGAAAATAAGAACAGCTTGAACTTTACAGAATGAATCTACTCTTCTGGGAAAATATTGAAGATTCAGAGCAGAAATAGAGGAAGAGGACAAGTAATTTCTGATCTATGACTGTACCAGTGTATTTGATGTATTACACCATCAATTACCAAAGTCTATTACAGTCGTTTACAAAAAAAAGTAAGATAATAGAGATATTTAAAGGAATCAAAACTAACACCTGAAAGGTCAACTCAGCCTGGGGTGTCTTTGAAAGAACTGTGACCTTTAAAGAGAAGGCTTATCTCTTGACTGCCACCAGGTGCAAACTATGTCTGTGGGAACTGCAAGCATATACAGTACCTTAATATCTTAGTTTGAAGAATGGGGATTTTTTTCAAAAGAGTCATTCTCTAAAGTAGCTGGACTCAAACTTTATATAAATTTAAAGACTAATGCCTTGAATTTTGCCAAGAAATTAATCAGTAATGCGGGTAAGCATGCTGTTATGTTCCATACTAATTATGGTTTCCTAATTAAATGCAAAGACCTTATTATATCGACCATATTACTGAAACCAAGGTTGGAGGTTATCACCACATGCACTACATAACTCATTTTCTCATGACACTATGACTGTATCAATGACACAACTGGCCATTGGCTCAAACTGGAAACCAGAGAGAGAGTCAGAATAAAAACACTTGCAAATTGTGTACCAGAAGAGGACTGTCTCCTCTCTGGAATTGTGATCCTTGCAACAAACACATCCATCTTGTCTAGACTTGGTTTCAACTATCCAATCCATCAATGACTACAGATAGGCATTCAAGGGAGCCACACTGAGGATGTCACAGAGAAAAAGATATGGCTGTCATCAGCATATTAGCAACATCTCACTCCAGGTCTGAAGACTTACCCCCAGAATTCTGTGTAGATATTGAAAAACAGTGAAGACACAATAGACCCATGGAGGGTATAGCTCCCATTTTGAGAAGCAATTATCTCCAAAAGAAACCTCAGAAACCTACCCGAGAGACAAGAATAAAGCAATGCCTCCTATTGCCAGATGGAGACCACAGTTGATGATCTCAAAAACAGCTGAGAAATCAAGAAGAACCAACCAAGTCATATTTTCTTTTCAGACCCCCAGCAAAGATTGTCAATTCTGCACTCAATATGAAATTATCATAATTAAAATAATACAATATAATTAAAATTTATATAATAATTATAATCATAATTAATTAGAGGCAAGTATATAGATTTCATGTCTTGGTAATCAGTAACTTCTGAGCCCATGTTCAGCTTCACAATCCTATCTTTACCTTTTAAATTAACTTTCCTGAAAGCAGGACCTCCTTCTGACCAGGTAACTTTATGGGACTTTCTGAAATCCACAGCTCTCTATTTTATTTATCATTATATCAGAGCACTTACTGTTCTTATTTAAATTATCAGATAAATCAACATTTTATTTAGCCATTGTTATTGAAAAAAATCATAACTGCTAAGTGTTCACAGAACATGCAAAGACATCGACCATAGCTTAATATGACATAAAATATGTCATAATGATATGACATAAAATTAATATGTTAATATGACATAAAAGTCAAATCCAAATCATGGTTTAGCAAAATATATGAACGCAATCCCACAATCAAGGCATTGGTCTTTGAATCTATGTACAGCTTGGGCCCAGCTGCTTGAGTGAATGAACCTCCCATACTACAGACAAAAATCAAGAGCAAAACATGTGGCTCATTCAGTTGTGAATTTTATTGTATTGTACAGCAAGTATTATATTGTGGCAATCCAACAATGACAAAGATATTTATTTTTATTATTTATTAAACATTTCAATCACCCAATAACCAAAACTCTCAGGGTAGTTTACAATAAAACAACTAAAATATACAATCTGTATAAAAGATTAATAAAATAACATTCAAAATGAAAATACCATATAAACTAGGCAGCAGCAAGGAACTTTCAAAATCTAAAACTACATGAATTAAAGACAAAATAGAAAGACTTCAACTTGCGCTAAAATGATGCTAATGTGGGGCAGTTGAGCCTCTAGTGAAGGCATTTCATATATGGGGTGCCACCACAGAAAACCTCTCCTCCTTGCAGAGGCCCACCTCATCTCCTTGGTGAGGAGACTTGAAGGAGGCTCTCATCATTTTATTTTAAATAAAATTTTAATTTTAAGGCCCAAGCAAAAATATAAAAGGGAAGCTACTTGGTACATGTAAATCACAGACTGAATTTTATTATGCTGTGCAAACACAACCAACTATAGAATGTTCAACAAACTGTGACTCCTTCTATGGTATGAACTGGTTTACTAAACTATAACTTGTGTATCTATGTGTGTGCACACACCTGCATCTTCAGCAATGTAAGTAAGTCCATGTAATTTTCCCAACAAGATTTTGGAAGTTTGCAATATATATGCATATATATGTATAAGATTTGTGTGTGTATCATATATATGATGCATACTTATATGCAATATACACATCATCATTCATAGAGTTTCATTTAAATGCGGATATACCAGTTTCATTGACTTAATTCGCTTTAGTTGATCAATTAAAATGATGCTAACCAGATAACCTCTTTAAACTGCCCCCCTCTCTCTGTGTACACATACACAATAGGAAGCCATAAAAAGATTGACTATGATGCACAACCACACACTTGGGTTAACTTTTTCTCCCTCAAAACCTAGAAGAGTGGTTTTCCTGACACAAATAATTTGGAAAGTTTGCTTGAATGCACCAATTAAAATCCTCTGCCTACATAGATAAGAGACTGTCACCAAAAATAGGGGTAAATAATACATAGTCAACATGGAAGCCCTGAACTCAAGTTTTTATAGCTCCTCAAATATCTCAGAGCTAGGTTTACTGGCAAATCAAGCCATGATTTCTTGCACTTTTTTGATGGAAAACAACTAAAAATATGCCTCTCCCACTAGCCAATAAGCCTTGGGGAACAAATGAGAAATATCTATCTGTGCTGGATACGTCATCACCATGGCCATGTGGAGCCTCTGGCCATCCCATGATAAGGTAGTCCAACTGAACCTAGGAGCTTCCTTCATACAATCCCCCAAATTATCTTGTTTAAAAATAAAAATCCACTTCCCTGGTATAGGAGAGGAGGCTCAAGTTTCCCACAACCTAATTAACTTTGATTAACATGGCAATTTGCTAAGGAGATTTTCTTGCAAGCATTAATCAAAACCTACCTCAAAATTACTGCCCTACCTCTCTAAACTGCTCATCAGCTGCAAAAAAGTCCGAATTAGACCCCAGGCTTAAGTGCAAAGATAAACAAGAGAGAATTAGGGAAAAATACATATTGCCAAAATGGGTTAAGAAAAAAAGAGTGCACACTCTATTTACATGCAGGTTACACAAAAAATCTTGAGAAGGACATGCTTAGCAACAAGAGAATCTTTCTTTCAAGAGCAACGATGACACCGTACTTCTTCCAAAATACCAAGACCCAATCTCAGGAATAAACGAAATACTGAGGCAAAAAGATGGAAGGCACATCATCTGCCACTTGACAAAGCCAAATATTCTACTAAGAGGACAAAAGGTTTATCCAAATTGTTCTCACCTTCCTCCAAAACTAAGTGCAGATACTCATCAGGGCAATATTTTACACATTGTACGTAAAAAATGAGCAAAAGTCCTCTGTTTTTTTATTCAAAGGACTTGATTATTTTCATCAGCCCATTGGGGGAATTCATTCCTTCAAACAATTTAGATGGCCACCCAATTTAGATGGCCACCCAATTGCAACTCCAGCTGTGATAGATGCAAAAAAAAAAAGAACAAGCTAAACATCCCAGTTAAAATCCAAAGCATTACTAGATGACCAGGAACCCATTTTCATACTCCTCTCCAGATGAGAATTCCAATTATCTGGGGCCCAAGGCCTGCAGAAAAGGCCATGTTTTCCCAGCCTTTCTAAAGTTTGGAGCCAGCCATATCTTGGGGAAGAGATTGTTCCTGAGTGCAGATGCCACAACAGAAAAGGCCCACATCCTGGGTCCCATGAGATGGTTTTGTTTCAGGGAAAGGACCTAAAGCATGTGGGATGGGCAAGATATCCTTGGGAAGAGTTATACCAAATAACACAACTTCTCTTCATGAATTTCCCTTCCCTGCTCATCTCTTGAACAGTATCAACACTAAGTACGCCGCCTTCTCCTGGAAATATGATTTTTTTCTGGGCAGATAAAAGAGGGCCGGTGTTCAGTTCAAAAAGACTCCTCACTGGCCCC
>JANHZU010007287.1:33314-52209 GCA_032468055.1 Acrochordus granulatus
CTGAACCAAAGTAAAAGGATGATTTTGTGGACATAGTACAAACCATTGTTTCTGAACTTTGACAACTTTTAAGATGGGTGGACTTCTTAAAGCTGCCAAGATTGAGAAATCCTGGTGTAGGCATTATTGGCAGTTACCAGAATAAGGGGGAGGCCCTATCTCAGAAACCTTCTCTAGAAAAAATCCTGGCCCCCTCTTGATCCTCAAGTTGGGGGTCTTGGCCTTTTTAGATGAATGCAGGTACCCCTTGCCTTAATAATAAAATAAGAATGCTAGTTCTTATTTTGCTTTTACAGTACTTTAGTTGGTGTTCTTTTTTCTGGTGTCAGAAATTTTTTATAAGGATCAGTTAGTATGAGTCTGCTGTGGGCACCAATGTGACATAGATACCTGTTTTTCCTCCAGGCTCTCAATCTCTTGGAATATTCTTTGAATTCAAACTTTTAATAGTTGCTTTGCTTGCAGAGAAGGAAATAGCCTATTCATTGGTAGCAGTGCCTTTGCCCTGCTCTCCCCAGAAATCTGGGGAGGACAGGGCTGCTTTCTGGGTTCAAGTGTAGGCTATCTCTGGTGAACCTTGGGAAGGGCTGAATCTCCAAGCTTATGCTGCTAAACATGGTTGGACACGCCCTGCCCGCCAACTCAGAGGAAACTCAAGAAGTGATTGGGGATCCAAAGGCAGCAGAGCTTGCAGCTAGGAGAACTACAACAAGCAAGGGCTTCTCTGCAAGGTTGATGTGCAGAAAACAGGGGCCGCTTCCTGCACTGGGACATGCCAGCGCATTTGCTTTGGATCGCTGCTGCGCCGCCCCAGATTTACTGGTACAGGCCTCAGGTTGCAGCCCTGGCAGGAACTGCAGAAGCAATCCTGCTGCCTTTGCTTCCCCCCTCTCCAGCACTCAGTGCTCAGCGGTGGCGGGTTGGCGAGTTCTTGATTCGTGTCGAGCCCAGCTCAGCCTTGTGCTTTCCGTATCCTAAACAGGGTGCGGAAGCTGGAGAGGAGGGACACTGGCTGCGTTCACACCATAGCTTTACCTTGGGGACCAAATTAGTTGCTTCATTCAGGTCACAGAGACACGGAAATTTCTCTCAGAGTCTTTCGGCCAACTCCCCCCACAAGCGAGCCAAGGCTTCCCTTCCCAAGCTTAGGATGTGTGAAGGCAGTTGTTGGGTCTCTCGCCACCTGCAAAAGATTACTGCTGAGTGGAGCCTTGGAGACAAGATGCAGGAGAAGAAGCATAACACACGGGCGCTTCGTTTGGACTATGATGTAGGAAAAGGCAGTCAGGACGGAAGAGGCTACATGCCAGCCCTTATCTCTTGGGGTGGGGAGCTGCATCCACACAATATGGGTACTTCACAGTTCTTATTCAAGCATGCACCTAACCTGCCAAACCCATATCCCACCCAGAGTCACTTTGGATAAAATGAGATGGGCAGCATATACATTCAATAAAATAAGTCTTTGCTGCATACCCACTGAACCATCATCAACACGCGGGGGCTGAAGTGTGGTTAGTTTGCGTCTCTGGTGTTCTAGGAGCAGCCGGAGGCGTAAGTAACAGCAAAATCTTTTCTGGATCACTTGATTCTTCAAAGAAGCTTTCTGCCTGTCTCTGCTCTTGCCAGCATCTTAAAAAAACTTGGGTGCTACTGAGGCAAAAATGGGCACACGCCTATATCTATGTGATATAGAAGTCATATTTACTAGATCATGGTTTGGTAATGCGAGCTAATGTAGCTTTACGTCCGGTGAAGCTTCTGCATAAGTGGGAAAAGATCACAGATTTGAGCCCTGCCTTTTTTTACCCTCTCCCCAGGTCTGTTTCTGTCTGTTCTCTGCCTCCAGGTACCTCCCTTCCTCTTTTAAGTCCTTGGGCTAACTGCAGGCGCCTGGGACAAAAGCTGAATTTGTTCTCCCCCCCCCGCCCCAGTCTGGAGACCCCTTCAACCGGCCTTGTTCAGCGCTTAGGTGTGATCTGCTTAACCGTGATTTGTACACTGCCCAAGTGGGCTGGCTGAGCCGTGCTCAGCAGGCAATGGTTTAATAGCGCGGCGTATGAAGATAGTCTAAGCTATAGGAATCTCTCGAAGCTCTTAAACCAGTACTGTTTAGAGGTAGACTATCCCACTTCAGCGCCGCTCCATTTCTCCCGCCAAAGTGGCATTCTTCCTTCGCTTACGGATCTCATCCCGCCACAGCCTTTGAGGACAAAAATCTCCGAACTTCGGTAACTGCGTCTTCCGGCGAGGAAGAAAGTCGGGTGTCCAATAAATTCCTGAAGAACGAGCCTCATTTCAATGATCGAATGGGATGAGGTGAAAAGAGTATTTGCACCAGAGTTTCCCCTTCCACCTTTCTAGAAATTCTTAATCCAACTCGGAAACCGCATTTACAGCGAAAGGAGGAATTCCGTGCTTGTGGTCGAGCCTCCTCTCAGGAGCCGGGACAGCCTGGCCCATGGGCAAACACACCTGTTCCAGAGAAACGTATGGCGTGGCCACCCTGGGCTGAGCAAGCTTAGGCGGATTTACACTGACGTTGGATCGCAGTTTGCGCCTGGCCAGACCTTCCCAATGCAGCCACGACTGGGAGCTTAGAAGCGCCCAGTCCGGGCCGAGCCTCCCTGCCTCCCCCCCAGCAAACCAGCTTCCTCTGCCGGCCAAATGAGATCTTCCCGCACTTGCAAACAAGCCAGAGAGATGCTGCATTCCCACAAACAGGCATTATAATTACTTCTTAGCTTTGGCTTCTAGGTGTTCAGTCCAGGGTGTGGAACTAGCCAAACAAAGGTTCAGTTTACACAACTGGGTAAGTCAGTTGGTGGTTGGAGCTGAATTACTTGTTGTGGAATTGGAGTTTGCAAAGCAGGTTAAACCCATCCCACTCTGATTTGCTAAAAATACATTGGCTGTATTCTCACCATTGCTTTCACTAAAGTGGCGAGTTTGTGGTTTAAGCAGGTTGTGTGAACAAAGGAAATTGGGTAAGTGCAGTTAGCTGAGTTTATTTAACCAGGAGTCAGCATGTTGTTAGGCAACTGTCTCTCTCTCCCTCTCTCTCGTTGTTCAGTGCATTCTGGCCTTTACTTGGGGACAAATAGCTGTGGTCTACTGTCTCTAATTCACAATGGCAGTTGACTATTTGCAGAGATTAGTTCCTCCTTGGCAAGAGAAGGAAATTCTCCAAGGCAAGGAGACGTTGCAAGCACTGAGGCCACTCAAAAAGATCCCACTGGACCCTGTGAATGTGAGGAGGGTTGGGGCTTTCAGACACGCTGCTCCACTGGAACTCCAAGTTCAAGGCCATCCAGGTGCAGTTTCAGCCAGAAACAAGGTTGGTGGAGGGATTTGATTGGCCACCGCATGGATTTTGCACTGCACTAGCTGGATTTCTGGAGCCTCGTCTGATCTAGCAAAGCTCTTTCTTTAATTGAGGCCTTCGGATATATTGAACTACAAAGCCCATGGTCCATGGAAGGATGGGCGTTGGTCCAACACGTCTGGACAGTACCACATCGGGAAGAGGCGTTGAGTGAATTTCCTCCCCCATAAGTGCGATTTTATACTGTACTTCCACATTCGACACGCAGCCAAACTGCAAGCAAACGATCTACCAACTTTCCTTCTCCGTTTTGATTTTTATGTTTTTCGAATCGCGGGGGCGCCTTTAGCACCCGAGAGCCGAAGCCCCGCCTTTTATGCAGAGCAGCAGTTCTCGGCCGGCCAATCGGAGTGGGGGAAGAGGCGGAGCCGGTTCGCTCCGCCGGGCAAGAAAGTCGCCGGCCGCGCCGCGTCGCGTCGTTTGAATCGAGCGGCGCGTCCGGAGAGGCTCGGCGCGTCCGGCTTGCCTGGCGCAGGGAGAGCCTTGGCGGCGGCGCCGGACGCCAGAGTCGCGGCCGGGCGGGAGGAGGAGGAGGAGCAGGGGGGACGCGCCCCGGTCGCTGAGTCCCATCCGCCGGTGCGCCGCCCGCCCGCCGCGGTACCTGGCGGCGTCCCCCGCGCCCTGCCCGCGCCGCCCATGCTCAATATGAGCGAGGAGCACGCCAAAGCCCTGGAGGCGCCGGGCAGCCCGGCCGGCACCGCCAGCTCCCTCTCGCACGCGGACTCGGACTCGGACGCGCCATCCTCCCCGGCCGGCTCGGAGGGGCCCCCGCCGGCCTCGGGCGGCGCCTCCGCGCAGCGCTCCGCCAAGGGCGAGCCGGGGGACGCGGACGAGCGCTTCCCCGCCTGCATCCGGGACGCCGTCTCGCAGGTGCTGAAGGGCTACGACTGGAGCCTGGTGCCCATGCCGGCGCGGGGCAACGGCGCGCTGAAGGCCAAGCCGCACGTCAAGCGGCCCATGAACGCCTTCATGGTCTGGGCGCAGGCCGCCCGCCGGAAGCTGGCCGACCAGTACCCGCACCTGCACAACGCCGAGCTCAGCAAGACGCTGGGCAAGCTCTGGCGGTGAGTCGCGCCGCGCGGCGGGCGGGTGGGCAGGCAGGAGGAAGGAAGGGTGGGTGGATAGGAGAAAGGGAAGGAGGGGAGAAAGGAGAAAGGGAGGGCCCCTCGGCCGGCCCGCGGAGGGTCGGGAGCGCGAGCGGCTCGGCCTCGGCCGGAGTGTCCACGCGCGCCGCCGCGTGCTGGGTCGCGCGGGGCGACGGGGCCCGGCTCTCGCCTCGGGGAGTCGCCTCGCCGGTCGCGTTTCTTTCCCGGGGCGTCCGTCGGGGCGGCGCGGTTGGTTTCGAGGGCCGGCGCCTCGGGCTCCGTCCCCGGGGGAAGTCGCGGAGGGAGCCGCCGGCCCGGTGCGTTCGCGGAAGGTCGCTCCGGTTTCGGTGCGCGGACTCCTCCTGACGGCAGCGCCGAGGCCCGGCCCGGCCCGGCCCGGCCCGGCTCCAGGTGACTTCTGCCCGCGCCCGTTCGCTCGTGTTGTGAATGCCCTGCACAAGCTGGGCGACCGACGCGTTAGCACTCCCCGGATTTAGAAACGCCGTTTCCAGGATCGGGCGAGTGGAGCTTCGGGCCGCGTAGTCCGGACGATCTGTGCCGGGAAGCCCGACTCGTGGAGAGGCGGCTCCCTTACCGCATCCAAGCCTGGACTTGCTCTGGCTTTTCAGGGCTGCTTGGGGGGCCGGCCAGAGCCTCCGAGGCACCCCTTCTCTTTCAGGGATAAATCCCAAAACTGAGGAACACATGGAGGGAATCGGAAGTGCAGCCAGAGTAATGAAGAACAGCTGGAAGTAAATTAAGGGTCAAATCAGGGGCATTCCCAGAAGTTCAAAGCAATTTACTTTAAATCCCCCCTCCCAGTCTGAGTTTTTGAGGCTGCGGGTGTCTACCTGTCAGAAGGTTGATCCTGCCAGGGGTAGCCTTGAAGTGCATTGCTTGAATGGCCACTGATTTCCCAAAACTGGAAATACAGTGAATTATTGAAAAAAAAAGATGGAGAACCTTGGGAAGAGTTCTTCCTTTCCTTTCCTCTTTTTTGAGCCTTGTACAGCATCACTGTAGTGCCGTATTCCTGGAATATTTCAAGATCTTACTTTTCAGCTCTAAGTCCTGAGATACTGATGGATGTCACAAGGGAGGTTCAGTTTGTTGCTATATACAGAGAGCTGTGTTCCCATCTCCTCCCACCTTGTGAATAAAAATAAAGGTGACTTGCGTCATAAGGTGTAAAATGTGTATTAAAGTGATGTGACAAACTGTGTTCTTAGTTGTAGGAATTAAACCCGCACATCAGTTTGTGGCACCTTAGAGATGAACAGTTTCATGATCCTTTGAGCTTTCTTGGCTCAGACTTTTCCACTGGATCACTTTTTAAAACAACTCTTGTCTTGTTGCTTCTGGAAAAAAAATCAGTGGATGGTTGTCAGTTTCACTCAGAGAAAAAGGATACTTTAGTCTCCAACATATTTATTGTGGCAAAACTTTGCATGAACTAGAACTCGATGCCCCCAAAAGATGACGCCTGGCTGCAAATGTTTTTTTTCAGGTGCTACAAGACTTTCTTTGTTTTGCTGGACTGAGCTCGGAGCAGCTGCCCCTCTGGAATTTTATATTAGCTTGGCTCCCAAAGTTTGCTGTGAACCTTCATTGCTCTTGAGTTACAGGGAAGCCCTGTTGATTTTTTAAGTGGCATATTGGAATATATCTATTTAGGGTGAAAAAGGTGTGTTTACCATTACCTGGTTTGTAATTTGCAAGCTTAGGGTACTCGCTCATCTATGAAAACAATGTGGTGTTTATATTTGCTCTCTCTATATTTCTGTTTATATAAGTTCCTAAATGTTCATCCTCTTTTTCTAAACCTGCACTCAGTCAGAAATTAGACCCCTAATAAATGAATGGGATAGTTTGAAAAACTGTCAGTTTGGTGCAGTTTAGTATTGTTTTAGTAAAAGCCAATTTCTTTTTCTTTCTCAGGTCAATTAAAAAAATTAGCAAATTGGCTTTCTTTAATGATACTTTTTGAAGCAACTTTTTGAAACCCACAAAGAAACAAGTTTGTTTGTATACTAACTGCTTGCCTTAGATGAGCATAATGGCTATTATAGCTGGGTTTCTTTTTGCTATCCCCTTGGTTGATGTATTCTATCGTTTTAGTATTCTTTGGAAATAAATTATTTTTAAGTCACCAAGAAAATTCTTGGAAGAGACCAGATTTAAAATGAGTAAATAAGCACAGCTTCTCCCTAAATGTAATGTTTGTGGCAAATTGATTTTTTAATTACTTTAATTTGTTTTTACTGGTTTTGTTACTGTTATTTTTTGTTATTTATTATATTTTTTTAACTTTTTAACTTACCTGGAGCCGCATATTCAAGATAGGCAGCTATATCAAGGGAACAAACAAACAAACTGGAGCTATTTGGCATTAAGACAGAACAGATCATGGGATTACTTTATCTCTGTACACTGTCCTCAGTTTCTTTGGTCTCAGACAAGCATGTGCATGACTCCCGTTCCGGTAGTTTTTAGTGCTCTGTTTATGATAGTATTCTGTGCCAAGGCATCCGTATGGCTGAATCCAGCCAATATTGCAATAAAGGGTCCACCGCCCCCTGTTATTATGTCCACATTATATCTCGCATGACCCTGAAAAAAGCAGGAGGCCACCCAGTGAGTTCACTGCTCAGAGGAGGTTTTATTCAGCATTCCTCGCCTTACACTTCCCTCCTAGAGATGGTTTGGTACATTATCTTCCTTTCTGCGAGGCAAAGTATTTGCTGAATTTTTCACTCGGGAGGAAATTCCAAGTTGCCCCCCTGACCCCCACCTACATCAAAGCAGTTCTCTGCATGGGACAACAGGGTGTATTTACTTTCAGCAAGACAGAGAAGGTTGTTGCTTCTCCCAGGCACTTGCCCTGCATGTGTGAATCTAGGTAGGTCATCCTAGTTTTCAGTTTCTCATCCAGCCCTGACTTTGTGCAGCCAAGATCTATGGAAATCACGCTATTAGTGATGACCTGGTCCTGACATTCCACTGCAAGCCTTTGCTTGTTGAATGAGTCACAATTAACTGGGTTTGTATGACCTGCTCAGCCATAAGTCATGGTTTATAATCTGCAGTTGAGAATGTATGAGAAGCCAAAAACAAAGCTTGTGATGGTTTAAGTGACATTTCTGAAGCTAGCTGGTGAGAAATCAGGGTAAGAATTATCCTCTGTTCAGACAGGTGACTTTTACATCAGTGGACACAAACACACGAAAACCCATATTTTCCTAATAGTTACAAATCAATAAATGCTTTTAGTAGAACTATTTGCCCTGGAAGGAATCGGTTGTTGTGGGAGACTGAGGAAAAGGCTTGGTGCTTTTGAGCTGAATTTCGTTCTAGGGCACATTCTTCTGTTGCCAAATGGCCATGTTATTTCCAAAGAATATAGGGCATTTTTCAAGATGCAAAGCTTTGTACTTTGTCGAATCTGATGCAATATGCTTGAAGGAAACTTTAGGCTCAAGGAGACCTTTTCTGTGGGCCAAGAAATAAGCTTGTTCAGCTTAGAAATGTGGTCACGGGGCATTTTCATATTCATCTTCTGATAGATGAGTGTCTTCCTTCAGTTCCTGCAACTAGATTTGGAAGTGAGAGCGTATCAAGTGTAGCCTTGCCTGGCTTTCAGGTCTTCTCATTACAGGTAGTCCTCGACTTACAACAATTTGTTTAGTGACTATATGAAGTTCCAACTGCACTGAAGAAAGTGACTTATGAGCGATCCTCACACTTATGACCATCGTAGCATCCCCTAGCCATGTGATCAATATCCAGGTGTTGGATATTGGCAACTGGCATATGTTTACAATGGCTGTAGCAGCCTGGAGTCACATGATTGCTATTGTGACCTTCCCAGCTGACTTCTGGCAGGCACTGGGGGAACCTGGATTCGTTTATCAACTGCATTTATTCATGTAACTGCATTTGTTTGCTTAACAACTTTGTAAAGTCAGGCATGACTCACTGAACAACTGTCTTGCAATAAAAATTCTGGTCCCAACTGTGGTTGTAAGTCAAGGACTATCCATATTTATTCACCTTTTGTACAGTGGAAAAGAGAAAGAAGTGGTGGGGAGAGGAGAAACTCTAAAGTCCTGAACTTGTGGTGGGTGGGGAGTGAATGAGATATACCTGTTAATAAAATAGATGCAAATGCCTTGTTGGAAAGCATGCAAAATACACAGAGATTAATCTTTTACAGGTTTCCTGGTGTGCTTTCTAAAGAGTTTCCAGGTCATGGGATGCCTTAGTTCCACTGTCTCCTGGGTTGTCTGTCTCCAACATCTCAAAAGAGACTCAGAAAAACTGGGGGAGGGAAAAGAAAAGCAGAGAAGATGTTTGGAGGATCGGAGCCGAGATTTTTCAAGAAGGGACTGAAGGAAGTAGGTAGAGTTAGGCTCTTCGAAGATAGGTTAGCCTTTTTCTAAATTTGAAAGCTTGATAAGACCTGCTGCCCATTATTTCAGAATATAGGACACAGAAACTCTGAAGTCCTGAACTCAATGACCTTGAGTTACAGGAAAGCAGATTCTGATTTTAGGAGGAAAAAGATCCTCAAGATAAAAATAATTCTGAATGGTCCAGAAGGTTGGTGGACTCCTCTTTGCTGGCTGTAGTGAAGAAAGAATCTGGACTAACGGGAATGTTTCAATGTGGGCTGCTGCCCTGAGCACTCTAGGGCCTCAGGGGCCCTTTCTAATGCTTAAGCTTTGGTGAAAGCAAAACAGCTTTTTCCCAAGTGAGCATTCTCTAGAGCTGCTTAGAAGAGGCCCCATTGACCTTAAAAAAAGGTTAGGGTAAAGGTCTCCCCTGCCAGTCGTGGCCAACTATAGGGGACAGTGCGCATCTCCGATTCACAGCCGAGGGAGCCAGCGTTGTCCGAAGATGCTTCTGTGGTCATGTGGCCAGCAGGCGTATGGAATGCTGTTACCTTTCCCACCAAATTTGGTGGTACCTACTTGCATTTTTACCTGCTTTCCAACTGCTAGGTTGTCAGGAGCTGGGGCAAGTAACGGAAGCCCACCTCGTTACATGGCGGCGCTTGATTCCTGAACTCAGGCTGCCAGTCTTCCAGCCGACAAGCCCAGCATCTTAACCCCTTCGCCTTCATGCCCCCTTCCCATTGACCTTAGTGAGGTTTATCTCCAGGTGGGAAGCTGGTAGTTTCAGTTTTGTGGGTGGCAATGTTCAACAAAACAAGATCACAAGTTGCAGCTGTTTATCCTTGTAGAAGCTACTTTTGCAATTTCTGGATGAACAAGTGAAACTGCTGGAGCGCGTCCTGGGGAGATTTGCGCCACTTATTTAAGACAAGCTGTACATTCCAGACTCTATTTGAAGTAAATGTACTTATCCCTTGCATATAAATAATTGTGTGTGCAGACCCTCAAACAGGAAGAAATTTATTTTGGAAGCTGTTGTTACCTGCAAGGCATTGTCCACGGAGCTTATGACCCTTCAGCAGAGAGAAATGTGTCTTCTTCTCTCTCTCAGTCCCCCCTCCCCCCATTCCTGCTCCACAGTCCAACTGCTTCAGAATATTTATGATGGGTCATTGCAGTTCAGCCTTTCTCAGTCGGACACTTTTCAAATATGTGGGATGTGGGTTGTTGTAATCCTCAACCAGCGTGGGACCTTAAAGTCAACACAACCAGAAAGCATTGGGTTGGGGAGAGCTATCGCGAGAAACGAAACTTGTCACCAAAGAGATGCCTCTTGCTTTTGTTCAAGCAAGAACGTGTTGATGTATGATCATAGTCAAAAGTGTTGAGTTTCATTTTTCATTAATTTTAAGACTGAATGCTGTATATCCAATCATAATTTTTTTTTGAACATTGCTATGAATCTGAAATAATGTGGCCCATTTTACAATGTATGTTTATGGGGTGGAAAGACCTTGCTCTATGCCTGAGTGTTCTGCTTGTGTCATTTCTATCTTCTGTTTGTCATCCACTCACAAATCTTAGTAATGCCGTCAAGGTTATACTCCCAAGAGAAACTCTGACCTTCAAGTCTCTTAGTCATGACAGTGCCATTTTGGGGCTGAAGACGTGCAATTCTCAATTGCTTTTTCCTTCTCGGCTGACCCCAAAGCAAGCTGCTAACTCTTCAGGGCTGAGAGTTTTTCCTCATCTGCCTCCAATTCTTTGGAATAGACTAGCATCAGGTTTATGCTTGGAACTAGGTCACCTGAAGTTTTTTTAAAAAGCACCAGAATAAATGCATTCTTACTTGTTATTTTGAATATATAGAGGTAATATTATATGTCATGATCCTATTAGTTTCATGGCTCCTTATTTTATATTGTGATGTTATCATTGACTATAACGTAATGTATTAATTGTTGTTTACTTTTATACTTTGTTATAAAAGTTTTCTTCCATACTTTTATACTTAGAATAAATAAGATTAATCGTGTTACTGTTTTGGGCCATAGCTGATAAGAAGAAAGAACGCAATACGGTACTGGAAGAATTTTTAAGGGTTTGATCAATTGTAATCCTCTCTCTGGTGGCAGCCCAAATTGCCCTGCAGAAAATAGCATCAGAATTGGTCAAAAAGTCAGAGATCTTGATCCATTTTACAAAACTTGTGAACATTTATATTGTGGTCTTCCTGGATTGCCCAGAGTACAATGAATGGGTCTTATCTGGAGATGCCAGAAAATATAAGTGGGACCTTTGGAAAGGCATTTGGAGATGAAGCATGTTCCAAAAACAAATTTGCTCTGGGGATCAGAAAGAAATGGGGGGGGGTGTACTTTGACTCCATTTTGTCTCATCTACTCCACTATGACTTTTGCGGCTGGAGGGGTGGGGGGGACAGGGGAATTGACAAAGGTGTTTGGGATCACACTTGACTGACTCTTGGCTTGTCCTGTGCTTGCACTTTTTAATTGCAATTTGAACAGTGGATTTATTGAGCTCCTGGGATTCAGTTGATGCCGTGGTGGTCCTCGTCATGCCAGTTCCCTGTGATAATTTCTTAGGCGGTTGTGGATATAACATGCTTTAAAAAGCTTATCTTGACCAGATCCTGTATTTCGTATTCAAGTGCATCTAACTACAGTACTATGAACTGATGGAGGTGTTTAGATGTATTTAATCTCTATTTTATTTGCTTGTAAAAAAGCTGCAGCTCTTTCCTAGAAAGGTTAGCTAAATTTAAAATGATTTTGTAAGCCAAACGTACATCCCAAATGCTGGTATTTTTAGACGTTTCCGCAGCACCCTTCTTTACACAGCCTTGTCACCTTCTCATACTGACGGCAGGTTTTGGACGTCTTTCTCTTGTGACCTCTTCCTGCTTCCTGGGGTTTACTTCTGAATAGACTTGTATAAGATCCTATTGTACATATCCTGTTGGCTGAACATGTATTTTCATTTCAGTTCTGAAATCGAAAAGCAAATGAAAACTATGTACGAACAGGAGAAATTATAAGAGATAGAAGCATGTTAGCAAGTATTTATTATTAATTTATCAGTATGATTTTTAAAAGTAATTTCTAGAAGCTCCCCTTTACAATACTTAGATTGCTTTCACTTTGGAGATGAGAAAAAAACTGTAGCTAATGCTGATGTTCTTGGGGGGGGCATATAACAAATGATAAAAAGTAAAGCAGCCAGAAAATGAAAGTACAACGATGAACGAATATTCTGAATTCTTACTCTCTGCCGTCGTATGGAAGACAGATGCATTAATAGCATTGCTTCCAACTTCAGGTGTGAAAACATTGCAATTATTTTTTATGTTGTTGTCCGAAGTGAAGATCCAAACTTTAATTCAGAGCAATCGTATTGTTGGAAATCTTCAGGCTGTTTTGTTCCTACTGTGGAGCTGCACAGCCTAAAAATATGTCAACCATTTGCAAATTCTGCTCAGAAATGTGCCGTTGGATTGTGCGATCAAGACGGAGTTTGAGGCAGAAGTCTGAAATGGGTGCAGCTCACCCTCCCACATCAAAACAGTGGTCAAAATGGGTGGGAATAGATTTTTCTTTTCCATTAAGGCAGGTAGTCTTCTTGAAAGGGTCTGAGCATTTTCCAAAGGGTGCCAAACGGTGAACCAAGGATGCTTCTAGTGCCCTGGGCTGCATTCAGAGGGACCCAGGAGGACTTTTCAGTGCATTTTGGTTGTACTGATGATATATGGACATCCAGGCATTTCTGTGGAATATTTGTGAGGATGATAGTTGCCCAATTAACTGTTTGGATCAGAATTGATTGAGGAGCTATTTATCTTTGCATGTTGAAATCTGGAAAAGAAAATCTATCGTAATTGATGTGTTGTGCTCACTCAGAAGTAGATCCTTATTTATTTAGTGGGCCTTGTTAAAAAAAAGTAAGCTGAAGGTTGTGTTCATGTAGTTCTCGATTCCAAAACAAATTCTGCTGCGTTCACTTGGTTCTACTACCTAATAAGTAACCACAGGATTGCAATCGTGGTTATGAAGAATATGTAGGCAAGCCAGTTTCCCTCATCTGCAAGTTTTGGACTTTAAGGGGTGGCCAGTAATCTCTTTCTTTCTTTTAAAGAGAGACTGAGGAAACAAATGTGCTCTTCTGTTTTATTTTGGGGTATTTTTATGTTTGTTTATAAAAGGAAAAGGTCTTCTTTTAAACTTGTAGCAAAAAATAAAAACTGTAAGAAAAACACTTCTTGAAGTATTGCAAATGTGAAAAAGGCTTGTCTGTCCAAATGTTTTAAACTGGATTCTGTCATTCTGATCGGGATGAAGGTGGTACACCCATGAAGTGGGAGTGCAGTAGTATTGTCAGCAGAGCTTTATTTATGGGATCCCAAGTCCAAGTCAGATTCTGAACAGAAAGTAAATATCTGCTATATCCCAGGGATGTTGGTTATGATGGTTTCTCCAGTGTAACATTCTTCAAACGTTGCAATATTTGGAATCACAACAATTCCAGCCATGATGTTCACATCACATCTGGATGGCATAGGGTCTTGGTCATAAAATCCAGACAAAGTTAAATAGTTCTATTGATTTCAGATGGAATCATGTAGATGCTAACATATTCCTTGGTTGCATTGCTTATTTATTTATTTATTGCTTGCTTGCTTGCTTGCTATTAGCAGGAAATCATCTTCTAGCACTTGAAAGGCCCAGTCATTTCTTGTTCTGAGATGCCTTTGACAGTTCTGGTTTTTTAATTGTAATCTTTGAACTTTTTCAGAAACCATCTTTAATATTATTGTCAAATTACAAGACAAATGGTATCGTGGCTATATTTGTTGTGTGCTGCTGGAGAATGGGTGAAACTAAACAAAGACTTAATTGATTTAGATCATTGGGAGTTAGTTTGAGGGTCTTTGAGGTATAATCTCAGTTTTTAAAAGTTTGTTAAGGGAAGCAGAAACTCTAGCTTGGTTAGTTACTTATTTTCATCAAATAAAAATATTGAGCTATCCATTGGAGATCATTTCCCATTTTGACAGGCAGTTGAAATCCCACTGAGAAGAGGAATGGGAGCTTCAGGTCATATGCATCTTGGGTGAAAAATTCTAACTACTTATAGAAACTAATGTGATCAGAGCCTACAGGGACTAATGGGGAAAGAGATTTTATCATAAAGATAAACTGTTCAGTGAAAGTGTTGGCACAGTGTGCATTTGTTGTTAAAAAAAAAAGACCAGCAGTGTGTTTGGGATAATAACTAGAGAGATGCCAATATCTCTATTTATTTAGTGGGTCTTGCAAGGTAGACCAAACAGTAAGCACACAACAAATGTGTGTTTGTTACCCTAACACAGTTACATTAACAAAATCCTGTAAGTCAGAAAGTGTCTTTCCCCAAAGCAATTTTACAGTGTAAGGAACTTGGAAGGGTCCCTTCTGAGCCAATTGCCCTGCCCACTTTCCAGCTGCTGCTTAAGTTACCTTTTATCTGATAATTTCCTTGGCTGCTTGTCTTCTCCCTATCTCCCAAGGTCATTCCCACCTACCATTACACCTATAATGCCCCTCTATGAATCACCAGTGTGACCACATCTAGAATATTATGCACAGTTCTGGTCACCACATCTGTAAAACATGTAATGGAGTTAGAGAAGATTCAGAGGAGGGCAACTAAGATGATTGAGGCAGTGGAGCAGGTTCCCTGGGTACAAAGATTGCAACATTTAGGGTTTTTTAGTCTAGAAAAGAGGTGAATGAGAGAGGATATGATGAAGGTATACAAAATTAGGTGACATGTGGATAAGATGGTCAAGGGGAAGCTATTTTCCCCTTCCCAAAACACTAGAACCACTCAGTAAAATTGAATCCTGGAAGAACCAGGATAAACAAAAGCATTTTTTTACATAGCTTGTGATTCAACTTTGGAATTCCCTACCACGAGATGTGGTGCTGGCTGCACCGAAAAGCATGGCTGGCTTCTAAAGAGAATTAAATGAATTCATAGAAGTTCTGAAGATCAGTGGCTATGAGCTTTGATGGCAGTGGGACTGCCTCTGGAGCCCATCTGATAGGAGATGGTTGGGCTTCCTTGTGCAGTTGACTGGCCATGAGAGCCTGGATTAGATGGGCCCTTGGATCTATCCCACAGGACAGGGGTATGTTCTTAGATTCTTATGCCACCTTGGGACTATATAAGAATGTTAGACTTAATTTGGGTCAAAGACATAAAGGAATTACTGATTTAGTTCTCCTCTCTCTCTTATTTAAGTTTGCTGAGTGAGAATGAGAAGCGTCCCTTTGTAGAGGAGGCTGAGCGATTGAGAGTTCAACATAAAAAGGATCATCCAGACTACAAATACCAGCCACGCCGGAGGAAAAGTGTCAAAGCCGGCCAGAGCGATTCTGATTCAGGAGCTGAGCTGAACCATCATGGAGGAACCCAGATCTACAAAGCGGACTCGGGGCTGGGCTCGATGAGCGAAGTACATCACCCCAGCGACCATGCAGGTAAGGGCAAAGAGAGTGTTTGCTCAGGGACAGAATCCCAACTCTGCTTTCCTTGGATGTCTCAGCTGACGGCTTATGAGAAATACCTAATAGTATGAATATAGGTGGAGACTCTGCAGCTCTGCCCATATTTTAAGTTCTCCCCCATTCGGTGCATTTTCTTCAAAATTGGGAATTATCTTCTTGGGAAAAGAAAGGCTCAGTTCCAGAATATCATAAGAGCATCAACCACATTAGATAGACAGCATGTCCTCCATGAGGCCTCTGCAGCTTTTCTGCTTTGAAACAGAACCAAACTGTGGCACTTGCAAGATGCATCCCATGGCCTTTTCTTTAGAGCTGCCCTGGACACCTTTGCTAACACCGGGTACAGTCTAAGAATATCCCTTTTCTCCTGTCTACAAAATTAGCAATTTCTTCCCTCCTTCTGTTCCACTCAGAGTCCTTTTTGCAAGAAAGCTGGGATTTCTCCATCCCGGGCTTCTGCTCCTGGGCATAAAGCCATGTCCTTGGGGATTTGTGTGCAGTTCCACAGCTAAGGACTAAACATATACTCCCTTTCAGATATTGATGAGCTTTGAATGTGTGTTCATGGAAAGCTCTTACACATGAGTCCCCTTGTGCAGGCTTGGGAGTAGGACCCCCATGACCACTTTTATACATTCCCTGGGTTAGTCTGTGGCAACCACACATCTAGCATAACTCTGTGACCAACTGTGGTGCAAGCCATAATCAGTTGCAATAAATGTGTTGTTTCCTTTGTATCAGTGTAAAGATTTGATGCATTTAATAAAAAAACACAGAACAACTATAAAACAATAGTTGTGCTCAAATTTGTCGCTCATATCATAAATTTAGATTCATTTCATTCATCAAATCAAATTGCAGACTCAGTTTAACTCTGCAAAACAAATCAAATCAGACCTTGGCCACGTGTAGTTCCTGACAGAAGTGTGGTTTAGTCTTTCCAGCTTGCCTGTGCTGTGCTAAATGGTTTGGCAAATTCTTGTGATCCTGATAGCTTCTGTTTCCTTTTCCTTGCAACTGCTTATACCAAAATGGGTCTCCAAAACTGTCTGCAGAGAGTCCACTCCATCTTGGCTTCATGTTTTTCATGTCCATCAGAGATACTGTCAAAAAAAACCTTGAGGAGGTAATCTCTTCCATATGGAGTTTACAAAATAGACATGTAGAGTTTGGAAAGCCATCAGAAAAGCATTTGCTATATAGGCCAAAGAACTCTGATGTTATCCTTGATGGCTGGTCAGTTTGGAAAGACCCTTGCCTAAAATTAAAATGTAAGAGAATCCCCCTGTCAGATGAGACAGTTTTGAGCTAGGTCAGCATTTCTTTAGGAGTCGAAATCCACGCATCTTGAAATGGTTAAAGTTGGAAACACTGAGCTGGGTGGACCAAAGGTGACAGTGGTAGAAGGTGGCTTTAGGCATTCCACTCCACTTTCTAGTGCGTACAATAGAGAGTCACCCTTACTTGATCTCCCCCATAGTCCTCTGGAATTCTAAGCTCATGCTGTCAGTGCTCAGCCGAATGGTTGCCACAGGAGTACGGCCCATCATAAGCCCATACTGACCAGAAAGCAAGCTTGTCAGGTAGCTCCTCACCATTTCTTTCCCACTTGTCCCTCCTGGTCCTCACTAACCCAGCTTAACTTGGTCCTTTTCTTGGTAGATGGGTGTATATAGAAATAGCGGACCAGGCTGCAGTTGAGCCTCTTTCACATTTTGTCAACAGGCCTAGAAAGATTTCCAAAGCATTATTGGAAATAAAGGTAATGCCAGTAGCTGATTCTTTGCTTTCTTGCAGGTTAAATCTTTATTTAATTTTTGTTAGTAAATAAGATCACCGTGCTTCTTTCAGGGCTGGCGTTTAAGCTAAACCTTCTTTCAGGGCTGGCGTTTAAGCTAAATCTTCCCCTTGAAAATTATGACTATATTTTAAATACACTTTCTCTAGGGCAGCCTCATGGACCTCCTACTCCACCTACCACCCCTAAGACAGAATTGCACCCTGGGAGCAAGCAAGAGCTGAAGCATGAGGGCCGACGGCTCATGGAAAGCGGTCGGCAGAATATTGATTTTAGCAATGTGGATATCTCTGAGTTGAGCAGTGAGGTCATCAACAACATGGAGGCATTTGACATCCATGAATTTGACCAGTACTTGCCACTCAATGGCCACTCTGCCATGTCAGCTAGCCATGGGCAGACCTCCACAGCAGGATCTTATGGGGCCTCTTACTCCCACTCGGCCAACGTCAGCACTGGTGGAGCCTCCCAGGTATGGACTCACAAGAGCCCTGCATCTGCGTCTCCTTCTTCCAGTGAAACCAGCCAGCAGAGGCCTCACATCAAGACCGAACAACTCAGCCCAAGCCATTACAGCGATCAGCCTCACAACTCTCCCACCCATTCGGACTATGGATCCTATAGTGCTCAGGCGTGTGCCACCACTGTTTCCCCGAGCTCAGCCACGGGATCTTTTTCCAGCTCCCAGTGTGACTACACAGATCTTCAGAGTTCCAGCTACTACAACCCATACTCGGGCTACCCTTCCAGCATTTATCAATACCCGTATTTTCATTCCTCTCGCCGGCCGTATGCCACCCCCATCCTTAACAGCCTGTCCATACCCCCTTCTCACAGCCCCACCGCAAACTGGGACCAGCCAGTCTACACAACGCTGACAAGGCCTTGAGCAGATGGAAGGAGCTGTCTTTTTGAGGTCTTCCCCACCAGCCTTCAGAAGTATGCACTACACAGAAATAAAGATGGAGCAAAGAAATAATAATAATAATGAAGAACCATAATGGAGCATCATCGCAGGGTCCAAAGTGCCTCCTGTTTTGTTGATATGCCTGGGCATTCCCTCCAGAATCTCTTAGATTTTCCAAGACAGAGTTCTATTTTGTTTATTATGAACTGTAAATAGTACTAAACCACATCTGGATCAATGATTGCTCTTGAATAGGTGAAGGATGATACATTCTAACTCCTCCGTGAGGACTTTACAATGAGTTTGGGTTTCACATCCAAGATTCTGCAAAACTTGAGGTGAAGATGGTGCTTGAGGTTTTGTTGCAAGCGAGGGACAGATCAGCCTTGCACAAAAACCCATGTAGATTTTTTAAATCCTACGTGTTCAATTAACAATACTGAGGGACCATTCAAGAATATTTTGGGACAAACCAACCAACTAATTTCTTAATTTTAGTTGAGAATTCTGAGCAAGGTTTGGCTGTAATTAACATTTTGCTTGGGAGCTTAAAAAGTGCGTTTATATATATTGTCATTGTTTGGAAGTAAATCTGTTAAATATTTATGTTCTATGTAATTTTTGTCCCTTTAATTAATAAAGTAATTCTGTGCAAGAGGTAGAATTTTAATAAAATGGAGACTTTACAGTGGATTAAGTAGTGGAGTTTTCCCATCTCCCCAATTACACTATTCATTAAAAAAAGGGAAAAAAGCAGCAT
>JANHZU010007289.1:0-11522 GCA_032468055.1 Acrochordus granulatus
TTATAACAAATTTAATTTATTTCACTGGCATTGCCATCTGGGTTCATTTCCAGCCTGTACTTGAATAAGGAATTCTTGATAAAAAGGTGTTCTTTTTCTGTGAATTCCTATTCACATCCACCTCCATTTCCAAATTCAGAATGTTTTAATTAAAGAGAAGAATCTATCTTCTAGGTTTGTTTCCACCTGGAAACCTCTTCTCATTTTTTTTAAAAAACGAAACTTTGATTTTAGGTTTTGCTGATTAGAATGATTTTGTTGTCATAGAAATGGCTTGAAATGTTTAGAACTGGAAAGCAAAAGGTTGCAGGGTTTTGGGTTTTTTTGTATTCTATTGCACTGAGAAAAGTCAGAAGTCGCTAATTTTCTTTCTTTCTCTTTGTACTTTTCTTTTTCTCTCTCTTAGCTTTCTAACTTTTGTTTCTTTTTGTATTTTTATCTTACAATAAACTTTAATTTAAAAAAATCTAAAAAATGCCAAATCCAGAATTTCAAACAATTGTGTCATATGGTTATTTCTTTTCTCTTTTTTTTAAAGCAATTTTGCATTCATATCACTCATGATAAATTTGAAGTGATGATTCTTCTGGGTCAATTGATGTGCAATCAGTTCATAGAATTCTTTGATTTCTTCATTGCTATAACTGCTTGTAAGTCCTAGACCTACACTTATAGCAGCTGAAGGGTATTCCATTGAAACAATTTCATGGTTAGATAGGATCCCTCTGAAAAACTGTGGAATCTGATGAATAATAAAATAAATAAAAGGAATAAACTTGCATTTGCATATGTTTATCCTTGCAATAACCTTGCAAAGTAGGCCAGTATGCCCATTTTAAAAGAATGAAGACTTCAGAGAGTATTAGCTTTTCCAAAAATTGTTCCAACTTGAATCTGTTACAGTATTTAGCTGCCTTTCTCCTTGTTCTTCTTCTTATATACATTATTATTCACAGCCTTAATTTACATGCAATTAACAGAGGTCAATTTATTTTGAAATCACTTTTTTATGGCTCTGTTGAACTATTTGGTACATTATGTATACTTTAATGCCATGGATCCCTTTGGATATACCATTGTCTAATAAAAAAGTGACAAATCATTAAGCAAGGTGATAAAAAAGCCATTTAAAAATACTTCACCCTGTATTTCTTGGTGTAGAAAGAGCAACAGGGGCCATCACAAAGACTTACTCATTCAGAACTTGATCAAAGTTGGATTCTCAAGTAAAGCAGACAGGAAGACTAGATTATATGAGGGATTTTTAAAGACCTAGTTAACTTATGCATCTACCTCTGCCTTAATTTCTAGGTCTGTGAAATTTACCAAATCTTGCTCTAGTCCTGAAGTTACATAAAACCACAGTTGCTTTCACATTTGTGTGTGTGTGTGCACACACGATATATACCCAGATATTGGCTTTCTAAGGAAGGCAGTAAAATGGATAGGATTTCTACCTACCTACCCATCCCTAAACACAACCAATAAGTTCTCCCATTCATTATTTTCCTACTGTGCCTAAAAAATGGAGTCTGAATTTTGGATCCATCCCTTTGACCTTTCCAAAAGATGATATTCGAATTGTTAATTTTACAGAAGGAGAAGATTGTTAAACTTGCAAGGAATAATCATATTAATTACGTTTCGAGTTAAAAGGTTAATTTGGAATTGAAATATTTGACCTGGGCAAATGTTGCCAAGAAAACTGCAGGGACGCATTTGCTCAGGCAGTTATCAAGACTGACTGAAGATACCAAACAGGCAAAAAGAAAAGAAAAGGAGAGTTCCAGGACCAAAAAGCAACCACTAAAATGGACTTATCTACATTGTCCAGCAATTTTGTACTTCTTGACAGCAATGCCACATAAATGCTGATCTGAAATTGCAAATGAAAATCTGGACAGTTTTGAATGTCAGTATTTTCTTTCAAACAGTGATTTAGGAGGAATGAATCTAAGAAACCGTTCCAGCCACAATACAACCCAAGGTAACAACAAATAGAATATCACTAGTAAGATCAACATTTAATTTTAACAATGTTATTTCCATTATGAATGCAATCTCTTTTTCCAAATCCATCTTTTCTGTGAAGTGTTGCATTCAGCCACCATGTTCTTTTGCAATTAAACCATAAATAATAACTGCCTCTTACTCCTTGATTCATCCTTTCCTCCCTTTCTTTCCCCTCCTGTGATTTTCTCTGCCTCGGATTTTAGGTCACAAATACCACACCTGCTCTCTCAGTAAGCATAGCAGTTAGCAAACAATTTTATGATTTGCTTGAAAGGACACCTTCAAGAACCTATGCAAGAATTTTCAGTAGTCAGATTTGTTAAGAGATAGAAGAAAGAGTAACCAATGAATAAACGAAAGAAAAAAAATTGTGCAAGGAAATGAGAGGCCTGAATAATGGGACAGGGAATCAGTATAAAAAATGCAGTTGTGTACCTTAATATCCTATCTTTTTCTATTTCTTGATTTGCTGCAAAAAATACAATGGAAGGAAACCACCCTGGGAATACTGGTAGTCTATGACCACAACTGGGACCAGAATTTCTGTTGCTTAGCAAGGTGGTTATTAAGTGTGTCACAGCTGATTTTACTCCCTTTTTTGCCACAGATTTTAAGCAAATCACTGCAGTTAAGTGAAACACACAGTCATTAAGTGAGCCCAGCTTCCCCCATTGGCTTTGCTTGAGGGAAGGTAGGAGAGAAAGTTGCAAGTGGTTATCTCATGAACCAGGGATGCTGCAACTGTTGTAAACACATGCCAGTTGCCAAATGCCTGAATTTTGGTCATGTGGCCATGGGGATGCTGTGACAGTCGTAATGTGAGAACCAGTCATAACTTTGACTGGCCTATGTAACTTTGAATGGACTACTTTCATATCAGCTTCTTTAAAAAGCTTTTGAGTTTCTCTTCCACTTTTGATGGCTTACTATACTGCGTGAAAAGCAAATTCACCCCTCCTATTTTAAATGTTTTTTTTTCAGGTTTTTAACTTGACCGATGGCCATTCAGGAAGGTGTAATTATACTGGCATTTCAAGTTCCCAGTACTTTTTGGACTTATTCATGAGCAGATGTTTTCTCTTTGAAAAACAGAAAATATTTTGTAAGCTTTCTGTTCACCATTTGGCTTTCCCATACCCCCTGAAATGTTTACATTTAATGGGATTTAAGGGGAAAAACAAGTTTGGATTATTTGTTCTTATGCAAAAGAAAAGATATGGTAGCCCCACCAGAGAGTTCCATTACAATATTTGCAGTTTCGACTAAGAGAGCTTGATTATGGAGTGAACAAGGTTGAGGGAAGATGGGGAAGATCTACCAGGGCTCCAGAACGACACTTAAAGACATGCGACGAGGGATGCAATGACAGCCACAGCAGAAGAGACATCAGTGTTTCTACGCCACTACAGCTCTGGGAAAGATGCTAGGAACTGCAGCTGAAAACGAATGGCTCCATCCGATGAAGTAGGAACTTCAAGAAAGAGAAAGGAGAGCCTCATCTAATATGCATTTGATTAAATCTCTCACTCTCTGACTTGTTTTGCTCATCTCACAGAGCACAGTAAATTACCTCTTCCAGCTTGGAGCTGGAAGTTACGGCGGCAACTTTGGGAGAGCAAATGATTTCATGCAATGATGTCATCACACAAGGATAAAATTTCATCAGTCACATCTTGACTTAACATCACTTGTCTTGCTCTGAAAAAAGGTCTCATCCCTACTGGAGACAACAAGACAGGCTGCTTTACAAAGAGTATTTGGAGATATGTAACATGTCCTTCTTTTGTAGACATAGAGACAAAGGTGAGACAAGGGAAAGACCTGCATATGTTTTAAGCTCCAGATGCCTTGAATTTTTCTACCCTGTCTGCAAACAGAATAAGAAAGATAGGAAAAAAGCTCACTAAATTATTCAGAAGGAAAAAAAAAACGTTCAAACCGGCTTCTGGTCTGAGGTTCAGATGCTGCAACTTCTTTTTTTCTTCATTCCCCACCCCCTTTTGCTCCCACTACCTGTGGCAATTCCTCAAATTATATCCTTCACAATACCTCAGATCTAAGGGCATTTTGGAACATTTTAGTGACAGAAAATTTAAGATGGTCTCCTCCAGAATGATAAATAATATTTAAGGATAATTCTTCAAGGCATCTTCTTCAATGATTTCTTAAGGACTGGTGGAAAAAAACACAACAAAGAAATATACTAAAAAAAAATTTACCGAGAAATGTTCGTTTCACTTTTTAAACCAGAGAATGCCTTGAGAAAAAAGATCAAATTAAACATAAAAGTTTAAGAAAGAGTTTTCTCTCCCCTCCTGAACAGGGGATTTCTCTCTAAAAATGATTTTTAAGATAAAGTTTCAGATAATTTATTGGCCAAGAGTGATTAGACACACAAGGAATTTGACTCCGGTACAGTAGCTCTCAGTGTACTTGCAAGTACAGTAAATAAAATAATGACAGAAACAAAATAAAAAAAATATGTATTACATTATATTACAAATTACATTATCTGTTACAGATAATATTTTACAGATTAAGAGATCGATTTTTTAAAATAGAAGACCAACAAGGGAGATTCTGGGGAATCATTTTGCTGTTATTGAATATGTCCACTAATTTTCCAATCAGTCTTAATTTTGGACGTATTTTTGACACTTAAGCTATATTTATCTTAGACATGACTGTGCTGCCCAGTTCATGAGGGATTCCACTTGTGTGCAAAAGAACTTGTACTTCAGCAAAAGAGTTGGAATCTAGTTGACTCGAGTTACATGTACTGTAGGAGCTTTTGAACAATGTCAGAGATGTGGGGACTCAAACCAGGGGTAGGTAAACATCTTGGACCAATGTGAGTGCTTGTATTTTGGACAGAGCGTAAATGGTCTCACAAAACTGAGTATCTGGAGAATAGACTTGTCCATTCACAAACTGGTTACCTTGAAAGCTGTGGTCCACCTCAGAATTTCCATTCATCCATGTATTCATATTCTGTCCCAGCCCTCTAGGATACTCTAGTCTCCTTCTGCTGGAGAGATGGTCATCATCCTAGACTGGACTACATCCATCCCCCATTTTTATTTCTCAAGAATATCTGTAGGGCTAGAGGCACAATTTGTGAATAAACATTACCCAAAAGACCACACAGATTGCTTACCAGCACAGGAGTTGGAGGTTTGCCCTAAAAGTGTACATGTTTCTTCTTCCCATAGACATCCCCATTTCCTGCAGCCAAACCAAAGAAGCCCCAGCTGAGAAAGAGAACAGTTAGCCAGGCCACCCAATGAGATATGTGGGTTTGAACCAGATGTTTTCTCCAGTCTTGGGATGCCCTTCTAAATGTCTTTATCTTTCTGGCACTTTGCACTAGGAAAACAGATGTTTAAACAGTTGGGATGTTAGTGACAACTACTAGAAAGAGGAAGGCCGTTTGGCTCAAGTAGGAATTACACATACACAAACCCAATTTGTTTTAAGTTGTGTCTTTCAATCTACCTGGAAGAAGTCCATCAAGGAATTAGGAATCTAATGTTTATAATGCTACCAATGATTCCAAGAAATTGAGATATTAATTTCAAAGAGTTTTCCTCGATTGTTTTATGAAATCATGGCTAGTCAAAAAATCTGATTGTCCAATGATTCCAAGAAATTGAGTTATTATATAATCTGAAAAAAATACCCAGATTCTGCAAGATGCATTTATTTATTTACGAAGAGAGACATTTTCCTACTTTTTTACATTGACACACCCAAAATACTGATGGGCTTTTATTAGAGAATGTTACAATGCCCCCTCCTCTTCAATGTTACCAAGCAGGCACCATAATATTTCTATAGCATAATATCTTTGTCCAAACGACATAGAAGGGATTGAATCAACTACACATTTGTATATACAGAAGATTTTATTTGATGATATGTAGCTCAAAACATGCACAGGAAACTACCATCATGATGGATGTTATGATGGATGCGAGAAGGATGTGAGAAGATAATTATGTTTTCATGCAGGCATTTGCTTTTTTCTTTATTAGTATCAAGAAGCAAAGAAAAAAATGAATGGAACTGAACATATGATCAAATGAAGAAGAAGCTGGACGAAATCAAAATCAACAAATCCCACTAACATGTTTGCTTTAGGCAGGTGGTGCATTAAGGATGGCTCCTTGCATTCCTCAAGCATCCGTAAGGCACAGGACACCATTTTGGTTAAGACAAAGATCTGGAGAGCTGATATTAGTCAATGGCAGCTACTCAAGACATTGGCTCTGCGAAGCTTTCAGGAGAAGAAGCAGGCTTAAAGCCTGTTGCAGAAAGCAGAAAGATCCAAGAGGAGATCCAGCCACAGGTGCAGATTAGGAAAAAAAACTCAGTAAAACTAAGAGGGAGTATTCTTGATTTTTTTTTAGTCTGTTTTCTAAAATACTGTCTACCATCTTTATCATCATGCTACACTTCATCCCAAACTTTGAATGTGCTGTGTTTGGCAGCATGCAGCAGCTCGGGCCTAATAAATGGCACTCTCAGCATCGTTCTTCTTACTCTTGAGATTGTGCTTTGTTTTTTTCTCTCAATTGCATTCACACATGGAACTCAAGCTCAAACTAGAGGAGCCGCTGCCTCTTCTGCTTTAAAAAAATAAATACACGTTGACAGAACCAAGTCACCACTTGGTTTCCAGAAGATCATTCCTGTGCTCTGCCAGTATGCAAAGTTGGGTGATGTTTGGTGGAAGATGGCCAGAACTAAAACACAATACAACTGCAGAAAGAACAGGCTGACTCCTTGGATGGGATAATAAGAACAATTGCTTTTGACATCAGATCTATGAAAGAATTGCAGAAAATATATGTTGCCAAGGGCTTCTATGCTCATCCAATAGAACATTTATGAGCAGAAAGTACTCAGAATTATACCAGGTAGCATTATAAACATTAGATTCCTAATAGCAGATGTAGTTTAAACCAGCATGGGAATGTATCACTACCAGCCCTGAGTCAGAGAAGACAATCACAGAAAATAACAACAATACTGCTCATTGCAGGTACTGCAGTGTCTGGATAGTGATTACTGCAGTACCTGGATAAAACAGCATAGAAGAGCAAGAATTGGAGAAAATCTTAAAGTACAAAGATCTGCAAATAGAAGTAAAATGACTGTGGCAAAAGAAAGCAAAGATGGGTGCAATTCCAAAACAACTAGAGTAACACTTGAACACTACGTGCTTTGACAAAATCATTCTCAATGCAAAAGGCAGCTTTACTTGGAACAGCTCGCATTCTGTGACAATGCATTTAACACCATCAAATGACGATGAAAAGAATCTGCCTATCCCAGATTCTTGGACAAGACTCAATGAAGATGATGATTCAGATTCAGATACTGTACTTTATTGGCCAGATATGGTTAGACACTCAAGGAATTTGACTCCAGTACAGCAGCTCTCAGCATACTTGCAAGACAACATAAAATAAAATAACATAAACAAACAAAATTATGTATTCAACAGTAAAGTGTGCGTTCAAAGCAGAAACGGAATATAGTAAAGTGTAGAATTAGAACCACTATCTATTGATAAGTATGTGTACACCTTAGACAAAACTTAATTTAGAGTTCTTTGACTTTGTGTCCTGTCATATAGCATGAGTCAAGTTTTCAGCTGAATGATAGCAGGGAGGCAAAAACTGTCCCTGTGTCTGGTTGTTTTGGTATGTAATACCCTATACGCTATCCAGAGGGAAGAGGTTCAAACAATGTATGTCCAAGGTGAAAGGGGACTGCAGAGATCTTCTCCACACTTCTCTTGACCCTCTCAATATACAGGTCCTCCATGGAGGCAGACTAGAATGTAATTATTCTTTCTGCAGTCCTGACTGTTTGTTGGAGTCTGCACTTGTCCTGCATGGTTGCTGCACTGAACCAAACAGTTATAGAAGTACAAAGGACAGCCTCAGTGATTCTTCTGTAGAACTGTATCAGCAGCTCTTGAGGCAGGTTGAACTTCTTGAGCTGATGCAGGAAGTGCATCCTCTGTTGTGCCTTCTTAATAATGGTGCTAATGTTGGTCATCTATTTCAAGTCTTGGGGGATTACTGAGCCCAGGTACTTGCAGGACTGTACTGCTGATATCATGTTGCTGAGTATGGTAAGAGGGGATGAAATAGAAGGACTCTTTCTAAAATCAACTGTAATCCTCACAATTTTGAGTATATTCAGCTCTAAGTTTTATGTATGATATATATGCATAAAATATGTATAATATTTGTTGGAAGACAGCAGTTGCTTTATCTATTCGGCATTTCACATCTGCTTCTGTTCCCCCATCTGTACCCCTGATGCTGCCAAGAAAGTTGAATTGTTCCACAGATTTTAAGGCCTGCCTTCCTATTGTTATCAGGGTGTTGTCTTGAACATTACTAGCTTGCATCAGCTTGGTCTTGTCTTCACTAATTTTTAAGCCCACATTACTTGCTGCTGTCTTCTGACAAACGTGTTCAATGCAGACCACATCTGCCATAAACACAGCAACCAAGATCAGATTATTTAATGTCATTGGCATACCAACTGCCATCTATGCCAGTGAGACCTGGAGATGTACAAGAATTATTCATAAGATCAGTGTCTTCCAACAATGTTATCTCAGAAGGATTCTTTGTATCTCATATTGGGACCATCTCACAAACAAGGAAATTCTACAACTAAATAATTCCCGAAGACCTTCTGAGATAGTGACAAAATACTTCGCTGGACATGTGCTCCGTATGAATGAGGAATGCCCAGCAAAGACTGCAATCAATTGGATACTGCCAGATGGTCAGAGAAAAAAATGGAAGGCTAAAGAAAACTTGGCGCCAACATTTCAGGAAGATCTGAGAAAGATCAACCTTGAATGAAAGGATGTGGAGACTGTAGCCGCAGATGAGAATTATGGAGAACACTCGTAGCCCAATTTGCTTGGCACAGGACATGATGATGATATGTACAATATTGTGTATATGTGTGTATAACATATGAAGATACTGTATATTGCCTCCTTGAGAGCAAAACTATGCACCACACAGCAGATTGATCCTCAAGGTGGAAAGGTGGAAAACTGCCCAAAGCTGTGTGCCAGAAGCAGAAAACACTCTAATATCTTGGTCTTGTCAATAGTATAGGTTGATAGTAGCTTTTAGGAATCTGGGCAGCTCTGACATCTGCTGGAGAGAATCAGAGCTGCTCACTCACCTGTCAGGAAAGCCAGCAGGTCAAGCACTAATTTGGGCTTCTCTTTTACATATGGATCTCCAAGCAAGATGAATAATTTAGTTGGCATTGACATTCCACAATTTGGCAGGAAAGAGTTTGTTACTGAAAGGAAACACACAGACATGCACAGGACATGAGATATTAGGAAACTCTGAACAGGTTGTGAGTAAAACCCTAACCCGAACTCTAACCCTTTTCTTTTTAAAAATACTAAAGCATTATCATTTTTACTTGGAAGGAATTGAGATGAAACTCTCATGAAGGTGGAGAAAAGGAGAGGAAAAAGGAAGTTATGAATAGAATAGAGAATAAGACGTCCAAAGATTCAGAGATTTGAATTGGGAACTGTTATAGAGAACAACTGCAGAAACTTAAGAGGTCCTACATATGAGATCCTAAAGCTAGGTCTTCTTTCCAGGTTCTTTGAAGTTCCTGTTTTCTTGCATTGCTCACAGTATTTCTTCTGAAGCACTACATTTGGGCCCAGGATTCAGCCCCCTGAAATTCCAGCTTCCATCTCTTTTTGAAAGAACTAAGCTTTTAGCCCTTCAGACCAAGCAAATACAATTGGAAGGATCAGAAGCAAAACAGAGAGGCAGCTGCTAGATTCTGTTTCCTACTAGCTGGGCCTCCTAACCCTTTGGCTGACAATAAATGAATAAGATCCACATAAGTGTGCAACATAGTTAAAGAAACTGTGAGATTTGTTTCACAAAGAAGCATGAGCTGTAGCTATCTTCCAGCTCACCTGGAGTTGCTTTGGATAGTGAGATGAGCAGCATATAGTGTATATTTAATAAATAAATAAATAACATATATTTTCAAGTCAGATAATCCAGCTCTGCAAAGCAACATTTAATTGATTTTGGCATGGGGCATATACAATCAGGTCAAATGGCCAGTACAATTAATTGATGTCTGTTGCAACACGTATAGTTTCCATTTACCTTCCTTTCCTTGTATGTACGCATATGCTTATTTCTGTTTCATATAGATTCTCCTAAATATTGTCTTTCCAAGTTTCTTTTGTAGCACAACTCTGGCTAAAGAGGAAAAATCACTTCCCTATTTGACTGTAATAATGTCCTACAACTAGATACAGATACAGTCCAAGAATCACATAGGGGCAGCAGAGATTTGTTTCATATTCTTGATTATGTGTGATAGGTTGTAGTGAGGAGGTGAATTCCCAGGAGGGAAGGGGTGTATTCCAGAGAAGTAAGAGGCAACTCAATCTAGATGTTATTTGTAAGAGAAAGAAGGTGAAGACAGCCATTACTAAATAGTTTATAAGGTACTGTATATTGTAGATGCAGATAGTAGAGTCCTCAGTCTGGCAAGATTCTGTTTAAAAGTGTGAAAACAAAAAAGAACTCAACTTGGAAGAATCACCACATGTCATTCTTGGTTTTGGGCCTGACATTATTTGCCATCAAGTCATTGTTGATTTTTAGTCACCTCATAGATAAATGTTCTCCATAACTGTATCTTTACCCTTTCTGTATTAATAGACTGATTGCCCCAAGAGCTATTTCTGTAATGCTTACTTCTTCCACTGTATCCTCACTTTGACAGCTGCCAATTCATGTCGAATGGAGAAGCACTGGGAAAGCATGTATAATTCTCCAACATGATTTCCCCTCCTTTGAAAGATATGGGTACATTAACTGTAAATATATTCATACCAGCAGAGGATTTGAAGAGGCATAGGTGAAGGTGACCAAGATAACTCACAATCTTATCAGCTGCTCTGCATTTACAGATATGGATCAGAGCAGAATACAGTGCCTTAGGTCAATGGTTCTTAAACTGCTTGACCCAATTACCCTTTTCCCAGTCTCAACTCATGTAATTACCTCCTCCTTCCCACCCTGGAAGGCTCAGTTGTTTTACATGAGCATCTCATCAGCAGCAGCCTCAAACTGGATTCCTTAACTCATAAAGAAGCAATTACAAACTGCTCCATTACCCTCAGGATAAGCCCAAATTACCTTTGGGGATAATTACTCCCATCTAAAGAACCACATAAACTAGGCAGAAGCTCATAGTTACAGTACTAAGCAAGTTTAAAGAAGCTGTGCTGACCATCCAAGCAAAACAGCAATCAGACACTTTGGTGCTAATAGCATATCACAGCTTCTCTATTGGGTCAAACCATGAAACTGATTAGAAGGACATTTACAACAGATCTGTGAAGACTCTCACTCATCCAGGGTAATTGCATCGCAACAAAGTTTAAAAAACAGGCATCTGGACTGGAT
>JANHZU010007289.1:49477-62207 GCA_032468055.1 Acrochordus granulatus
CTCATTAGTAGGGTATCTGTTTGAGAATTTTAAATTTTTTTATTATACGGTTTTATGGCTTTTTTCCCAAGAAAACCCAAAAAGAAAAGGCGGGGGAAAGAGGACAAAAAGACAAAACATATATCCCATGACCAGTTTGCCTGGAGGGATGTGATATAAAATTCAGAACAATTTGTCATTTACAACAGGAAATAAAAATGAAATATTAAAGGGACACTGCCAACTTAAAATCATTCTCTTGTCTGAAAATGTCCTACCTGCTTTTGTAACAAGAAATACTTTGGATGATTTTAACTGAAAGAGACTATAGGAAAAAAAGACAAAGAGTGGGCTTTTTCTTTAGCTTGTTTGTTTGTAAGATTTGATAGAAGTAATAGATTGTTGTTAATTTTTGCAGCTTTT
Source organism: Acrochordus granulatus (assembly GCA_032468055.1). Classification (NCBI taxonomy): domain Eukaryota; kingdom Metazoa; phylum Chordata; class Lepidosauria; order Squamata; family Acrochordidae; genus Acrochordus; species Acrochordus granulatus. Next base: position 49,880 of record JANHZU010007289.1, read on the forward strand.
CATCCTTTCTTCTAAGCAATTCATTGAATGACAAAAGAAGTCAAAAAGAAGATTCAATCATTCGGGAAAGAAACGAATGACAAACTGATATGGGTGACTGGAAAAACAGCAAACCCAAACAAATTTCAAACCCAAAAACCTAGCAGAGATATTGAGCCCAGCTGAAGAGCCTTGGAAGTTAATTTTAATCTTGCCCTTTCTCCTCTTCTCTGTTTATAAATAAAAGGTGCAGCAAACTTAATGCAGAAGGAGGTGAACAGATAGGCCATTGCCATTCAGGGTGGCCTAAGTGAGGACAAATCTTGCTGGACTTCCTATCCTAGCCACAGAACCTGATAAGGATGCTCAGTTGAGTTGATGAACCCCTACTGGAGTTTTTAATCCAACAGCTGATGTTGTTGGGCATCCCATCATCTTTTCATCTCTGAGTTAGAGGGATATATTATGGGGAAGCAATTGCTATCCTTCAAAACCCATTGGGTCTTGCCATTTTTCTTGGAATTATTCTTACCAAGGTGAAGAGATTATAAATAAGACAGAGGTGTGCAACAGCATAGTGTAGCTTGGTTGAATCTCAATTGTAGACCAAGGTGGCCCCAGCTTCAACCTAAAATTCACTGGATAACCTTGAGTCAGTGATTTTTCTTTCAACTAACTTAAAGTCAAAATAAAAAGAAAGGGAAGTAGAGAACCATAAATGTTCTGTGTAGTTTTTGGAGAAATACAGTATATGCAGGCATCATTAACTGGTAACAACAATAATAGTAATTAAAAATAATGACAGGAAGAACAATGAGTGGGCACATTGGATGACAATCAAAATATTTAGAAAGCCTATCAAGAAATATTTTCAGATAATCCAGAAACTTAATAGAATCTTACTATGGAAAGTTTTAATCAAATCTGAGATAAACCTTGGCTTATCTAACATCAGATCATGAAATGCCCAGAGAAATACAATATATTTGGATTGTGCCATTTTATGTACTGTCTTGAAGGATGCTAACTATGAACCCCCAATATAAAACAGCTGAAGGTGCAAGGAGTGAATGAAATGTAATCAAGGAGTTTTTGCTCCATCCAGCAAAGCAGAAGTGCTTTCTACTAACACAGACACTAAAGTATGTTTTTTTCCACACCTTACAGATCTACATAGATTATTAAGTTTATTTTATTCCAGGCCTACAACATTTCTCCCGTACAAAAAAAAATTATAACCAGTGTTAGAAGCAGTGGCTTGGATTTTTATGAAAAGTGCTTATTGTAGGCCCTCTTGGGTTAAGTTCCCAGGCTTCAGGTTTGTTTCTGGAAACAATTCAAGATGGTGATTTTGATCCATAAAGCTCAAGATTAATTTAGGACCTGCTATTTGAAAAATGTCTCTTGTCACAGAAACCCATATATAATGTGCAGAACCACTAGAGATGTTGAATATGTTGCATCACCTAAAGATTTTAGCTTAGGGGGATGTAGGATAGGGCTTTTTTGATAACAACATCCCAATTATGCTATACTCCCCAAGGAGAAATAAGGAATCACGGTAAGGTACCCAAGACTGATGCTTGTCTAGCTGGTGCCTGAATGCATCCAGTGAAAGGGATTCCCTGCTCTGAGTAACTGGCTGCATTGTAGAAATGCTCCTTTTGTTAGAAGATCTTTAATAACAGTTGAAATGTTTGTTCCTGTAACTTAAATCCATTCTTCTAAGTCCTGCCCCCTGGTGTGATAAAGATAAGTTTTGCTTATGTATAGGTGATCGATCTTCAGGTTCCTGATGATTCCTATCCCCTGAATCCACTCAGCTACATGTTTTCAGGCTCTTTGGTCTCTTCCTTGGTGTTAGTTCTATTCCCTGGCTTGAACATAGTACCCAATGTGGGATTTCATCAACAGAGACTCAACTAAAATCAATTTGTTTCCATGATTTCATGCAATTCAAAAGTGCACTTGTGTTTATTTGAGGTGCGTGTGCAATTTGCCTGTTTTGCTGCTCCATCTCACTGCTGATTGCCCTGCACTGACTTTGCTCAAGGTTAAATACACTAGACCAGAATGATGTAAATTAGATGTGCTTCAACAAAGAAAGCAATTCATACCACAGGAGACAATATAATGTTTTGAGTGAACAGAGGAGGCCACTCAGTGGCACTGAGTTGCTCTAGGACAGTGCTGCAGCTTCACTTTTCTCTGCTTGGAAGCCCCTCCCAGCTTCTTCCCACTGTGCCAAGTCTGCTACAAAAGGCTGTGTAGCCTCCAAAGGGGAGCCAACAGAAAGTGAGGAAGTTCTGGTGTTGCTTCATGAAGGCGTATCAAAACCCCAGCACTCTTTGGAAGTGTCACATTTTTTCTCTCAGTCTTTCCCCACAAGATTCATTTCCAGTCCCTTTTTTTAGACAGGCAGCAACGTCCTATACTACTGAAGTCAGGGGTGTTTGCCAGGTATGGTTTTAAAAAAGTAAAAGTGGTCAGACAGTGTGATCCAATCTCTGCCTGTTTCTATGTACATTAAAGGCAGCCCTTGGATGCCACTGTCACTGCTTTCATCTTGACCCTTTGACCACACTCTGCAGACACCTCTGATTGGAGTTTTGTGAACTATGATGTTGTGCTTCCATATTAGATTTAATATCATGTCAGATTCTTCAGGCAGAGAACTTTCTCAGCCCTACTGAAGATGGCAGAGATTGAATCCTGGAGCTCTGTCATTGAATTATGGGGCTTCCCCTTTGACTTTGGTTTTATGATAAGTTTTAATTCTTTTTTATTTTATTGCAAATGGCTGGTAGGAAGATGGTGACATTTATAAATGTATGCAACTTCTTCATGCTTGGGGGAAATTTTGCTCCTATAAGGATCTGTCATCCTGCCATTACATCCCAGTCACCAAATACTTTTGCCCAATTTGCTTTATTTTTTTGTCTTCAGGAAAATAGACCAAAAGGGTTTGAGTTTTCTTTCCTTTCCTTTTTCTTCGACATATGCACTGGATGAATTTTATGACTGCACTGAAAGCTTCACTGATTTTATGGTGGCTTTATAAGATGATTTTCTTTTTTCTTTTTTACTTTTTCATACTGTGATTTTATATGTGAGATAAAATAATACATTTTCAAAAGCAAGATATTTCTCCACCAGCCATCCGAAATACGTTAGAGACATTACAGAGGCCAAATGGCTCATTTGAGAATTTACAGTAATAACACTGGAATACTGGAGCTCCTTCAGTTGTTGTTGGACCGGTCAAGGTTAGTTGGTGCTGTAATCCAGTAGTACCTAAAAACTCACCAATTTTTCATTTATAACCTCCTTTAGCTAGTTTATGCTGTCAACAAGAAACTATGTCCATAGAAAAAGGGTATTATTTAAAAAAATATTTATTATATTCATATCCCACAAGAATAGGAATGGGCTAAACTATGCAAACACATGAGAAAAAAAGCTAACTCAGCCATTCACAAAGCAAAGAACTTCCTCCAGTTCTCACCAAATCTATCCTGCTCATCTATGTCATGAGGCCATACCTTCTGAATGTGATGGTTGGTCATCAAAATGTTCCTCCACTCCAATTTGTTTTAGGAGTTTAAAATATGTGCCTGGTTCTCTCTCTTTCTTTCTCTCGTACTGTGAAATGATCCTGGCTCAAAAATAGCAACCAACCAAGATTACCTAGTGAGCCTCATGGATGAATATGTCCTCCTGGTCTTCCACACAATCTGCTATTAAGGACTGGAAATGATCCAGCAGATGAATATAGAGAACCTGAATGAATGTTGTGGTCAGCTGTCCCCTACTCACTAAGATGGCAGCCTGAACATGGCTTGCCCTGATCCAGTGGTAAAGTGGTATACTAACATAAACCATATAATCTAGTCAACCAATGGATGGCTAACATTAGCACCATTATTAAAAAGGCACATCAAAGGATGTATTTCCTGCATCCGCTCAAGAAGTTCAAACTTCCTCAAGAGCTGTTGATACAGTTCAACAGAGGAATCATTGATTCTGTCCTTTGTACATCTGTAACTGTCTGGTTCAGTGCAGCAACCATGCAGGACAGATACAGACTCCAACAAATAGTCAGGACTGCAGAAATAATAATTGTAGCTAGCTTGCCCCATGGAGGACCTGTATATTGATAGGGTCAAAAGAAGCACAGAGAAGATATCTGCAGACCTCTTTCATCCTGGACATAATTTGTCTCAACCTCTTCCCTCTGGATGGCGCTATAGGGTACAACACAACCAGACACAGGGACAGTTTTTGCCATCATTCAGCTGAATACTTGACCCATGAAATATGACAGGACACAAAGTGCAAAGAATTCTAAATTAACTCAGAAGTACTATCTAAAGTATATACATACATATCAATAGATCATGGTTCTAATTCTACACATTATATTTTTTTCTAATGGCTGCATAGTTTGGATGCACACTTTACTACTGAGTATATAATTTTGTTCACTGTTTATATTATTTTATTTACTGTTGTTTTGCAAATATGCTGAGAGCTACTGTACCAGAGTCAAATTCCTTGTGTTCTAACCATGCTTGGCTGATAAAGACTGAATCTGAAGTGTAGTAGCATCCAGTATATGCTTAATTAACATGTACATCAGAATGTCATGAAATATTTCAACAGTATACCACTAATGAAAGTACTCAGAATCTCAGATACTTTTATTGGCCAAGCATGGTTTGACACACAAGGAATTTGACTCTGGTACAGCAGCTCTCAGTTTACTTGCAACATCAATAAACAACAGTAAATTAATACATACACTGTTAGTATTCAGTAAGTGTACAACAAGTAGAAAGGAAGTATTAAAAACTGTAGAATTATTGGCATGTATACACATTAGACAGAACTTCTGGCTTAGTTTAAAATTCTCTGTTCCTGTGTTCTATCATGTAGCATTATTGAGTCAAGTTTTCATTTGAAAGATAGCATGAAGGAAAAAAACTGTTCTTGTGTCTGGTAGTTTTGGTATGTGGTACTCTATAGTGCCTACAAGAGGGAAGAGATTTGAAGAAGTTGTGTCTAGGGGTCTGCCCACATCTTCTCGCCCTTTTCTTTACTTTCTCAGTGTACATGTCCTTTATGGAGGGCAGGTTAGTTGCAATTATCTTTTCTGTGATCTTGACTATACGTTGGAGTCTGTACATGTTCTAAATAGTTGCTGCACTGAACCAGACAGTAATAAATGTATAAAGGACAGTTTCACTGATTCTTTTGTAGAATTGTATCAGCAGTTCTTGAAGAAGATTGAACTTCTTGAGCGGATGTTGGAAGTACATTCTCTGATGTGCCTTCTTATTAATGGTGTTGATGTTAGCTGCCTGCTTCAAGTCATGGAAGGTTATAAAGCCCAGAAACTTGAAGGACTGCTGATACTGTGCTGCTGAGTATGTTAAGGGTTAAAGTAGTAGGACTTTTTCTAAAGTCCACTGTCATTTCTAAATTTTGGGGTGTATTCAGCTCTAAGTTGTTTCGACTGCACCAGGTGGCCAGCTGTTCAACTTCCTATCTGTACACAGACTCATCATCATCTCTAATGAGTCCAATGACTGTTATGTCACCCACAAACTTTAGAATTGTGACAGAGGTCTCCAGAAGTGCAGTCAAGAGCAATGGAAAGAGTACACATTCTTGAGAAGCCCCAGTGCTGATTGTCCAAGTACTGGATGTAATTTTCTCTAGTCTCACCTGTGTTTCCTTTCTGTCAGAAGGCTAGTTATCCACAAATATCCAATCAAAAAATGAGATAAAGCTTATACAAAAAGATATGTTTTGACAAATCCACATTGGTTTTGGGTAAAATTGCCATTTTTCCCTAAAGTCCTTATAAATCAGTCTATTTGACTGGTTTGGAGTGGATTAGTCTGGAGTTCCCTGGATCTTCCTTTTCCCTCTTTTGGAAGATCAGGACCTTCTTCCCTTCTACCATTCATCTGGGACTTCAATACATTGGAACCTCGGATTGCGAGACTAATCTGTTCCAGAAGAATGCTCTTAGTCTGAATTGTTCTTAAACTGAAATGAGGTTTCCCATAGGAAACAATGGAAAGTCGGATGATCCATTCCACATTGTCCCTAATATCTGAATCAAGTAACAATGATTAACACACAATATAAAGCAGAAATACAACAAATTAACCAGCACTTATGGATCTGCTTTGAAGAAGATTCTGGCCATCGGCTGCTGCTCAGCCAGCGCTGTCTGGGTGGCCCTGTTGGATTGGGAGGATCCACTGCTGCCACCACTCAAGGCAAAACCTTTTCCCTCAGTAACATCTTTCTGGGGGTCTTTCCTGGACAGTTTGGAAATGTTTCTTGTCATAATCTGCCTCTGTGCTTAGAAAGGGGAGAAGAGATGGGCAACAGGGGGACAGGCTGGATGGTGCCAGGCGATGAGTGTGTGTGTGTGCATGTGTGTGTGTGTGTGCATGTGCATGCATGCATGCACGCATGCATGCTTTGAAAAGAATCCTGGTTGGTGTGAGGGTGAGGAGAGAGAGGAGAGGAGGGGGAGGGGGACTGCCTGGAAGGAGAATCTGGAGTTCCTTCTCTTGACTGCCTTTCACTTAATGTATGCTTTTTATGCAGTGAGAGAGAAGAACTATCGGCTCCGTTGTGAGATTTCCTGCGTGAGCTCATTGCGCGGTACTCACCTTGCAAGTTGCCACTCATCAACCAAATTAAATTTTATTAAAAATTTTTGCTCATCTTTCAAAAATCTTGTGCACCGAGGTGCTCACAGTCAGAGGTCCCACTGTAGTTCCTCAGGTTTTCTCAATGATTATGTCAACAAATGGTTCAAGACAAGGGTGGCCATTAAAATAACTTATAAAATAAGGATAAATAAACTAAAAGAGGGTGGTGATGAGGAGTGATTTTTTAAAAAATACAGAAATGTTCCTTTAAAATAAAAAAAGAAAAGGAGTTATGTTCAATGTATACATGAAACACACATTTTTCTATTTTTCTCTCCCTACCCAAGTGATTTTTTGCTTTTTACTAGCAAGTCATGGCAATATTAGCTGCCTGGCATAAACATTTAAAATTTGCATTGGCAGCTCCTGAGAAGAAAGTCTTGGAAGTTTGCCCTGGGACTTCTACGCTTGCCTCATTTGCTCTAGTCCTGCCCAGATTATCCTGCTTCACCAGAGCATAGACTTACTTCAAGATCAGCCAAGTCAATGTTGTACCCAGTTGTCCTCTTATGTTTCCAAGCCCCATTCATCCTAAAAGATACAGAGAGAATAGGGCTATTAGGGCTGCAAGAATTCAGATGACCATTAGATGGCATAAGTGGTTCTATCTCTTTGTTGCCATCTGGTGATCAACTGAATCTTTGCATCCTGGATATGATAGGCCTAAATAAGCAAGCAGAACAAGGAAAAAGACTAACAAAATGTGACTCCTCTAAGGGTGAAAGTATTCAGAAACAAACTTCTAAAAAACTAAAATGTCTAACATCCTTCAGGCCATATTCAGTACCCTAGATGTCACTCATCTGGCTCTGATACTTAAAAGTAAATGTATATTCCACTGATGTTTTTATCACCTCAAGCTTCAGTCCTACCTCTTCATCATCTCATCACAGTTTTCTAATAGAACACATATCCTATTATTGGAGAAGACAAAGTCAATGTAAGAGCTGAGAAGACTGTGTCTTCTCTTTGTTGTCATCTTCCCTGAGCAGTAAATACTCACATGATTATAATGTGAATATTTGTAACATCATCTATTTCCCTAGATTAAATTAATAATATTCTGCAAACTGGTACCCTCCAGATGTGTTGACTGCAATTCTCATAAATTTCAACTAGGAAGTGGTTGTTTAATACATCTAAAAAGGACAACATGTTAGAAAAGACTGAATTACAAGAATGCAGCATACTCAAGAGAGATGAATGCCAAAGTAAAGTATATCTAAACTGCCTTCGATGAAATAGAATTATAAAGGAAATGGATGGATATGCAGGTCATCAGCAAAAAAGGAAAAATAAGTATCAGGGAGAGAGGACTTTAAAGGACTTTTATTATAATAAAAAGCATATTATAATACTGGATATAAGATGAACAATACACAGAAGGGCAATGAATTATACCAAATCCCCATCTTGATTCCAGTCCTTCAGAATGGACTGTAAAAGGTGGATTCCCTCCAAGTTATTTTCTTCAGTTATAGCATTTATAATACACCTAGTACTACAATAAACAATAATATCCTTATTAATCCATGGGAATAAAAATCCTATATTAGTAAATAGGTGATGCTTTTTTAAAGACCAAAGAGCTGTGAACGAGAGTATTAAAAAATGGCTTATTTTTAGGATATTTCTTTTAAAAAAATGCAGTTTGAAAGAGTTAGTTTGACCAAATGGCAAACCATGAAGCTGTCCTTGTGGATTTGTTTGAAGCAACATTTTTCTAATTTAGAGTGAAGCAAAATTAAGACTCTGTGAGTGGTAGGTCAATTTTATCATGGAAAAAAAGCAGTCACTCTTTAGAAGGCCAGAGCTGAGGAGTAGGTTTTCTGAGGAGTATACTTTCTCCCAGTATATTGTGTGCCAGAGATAAAACTAGAAATTTTCAGGAGGGAACATAAAACGGATTTTCATCTTCCAGGCTTCTTCTTGATGGTGCCTATGAGTGTTTAACTGATCTGCACCAAATATCATCCTGCTGGGAAGCTATGATCAGTATAATGTTTATTTATATGGAGAGCCAGAAAGAAAGAGAAATCTTATCACAAATTATTTATCTGAATCGGGCCTTTTTGTGATGAAAGTTGGCATCTTCTCTCTGCACCCAGTTGAAAGATAAAAAGGAGCAACAGTTGTCCCAGGAGTTGGGAACTACAGTCTTTTCCTTGATTGACTAGTAGAGGTGCCACAAGAGAGCCCAGAGAAGAGGGAGGTAGCGGGTCAGTCCAAGGGAGAGGCCATTTCTCGATTGTCCCCAGGGAGTTGATCAACACAAGGGCAGAGTATGTGTTTTTGGCATCCAGGCTATTTGGTTTTACAAGGGAGTGAACACTCAACAGATTGGAAGTGAGTAAACTTGGGTAAACTTGAGCTTTCACATGCTCCACCGGAGAAGCAGGAAAGTTTTTTCTTCCTGCATTTTGCTTTGCTTTTTTGCTAGTTGGCTGGGCTGACTGGCGAGAAGAAGTGGCAACCAGAGTTGAATATTTCAGTAGTCGAGACTCTTTAGGTGACCAGAATGGCTGGTGATCACCTGTGGGAGATGAGTCCCAACAGCAGCTGGGAATACTGTTGACGGTAAATTTGGGAGACTTACCGTGTGGGGGATTTCTTAGGTAATTTATTGCATAAATATATATATTCTCGCCTAATTCTGCTGGTTGGCAATCTTGGGGGATCCATTTGCTGCTTGTTGAAGGGGCCTCCTGTTCAGGCCCTGTAACCTTTCTTGGTGAGCACAGTCAAGTTTTGTTGCAATAAGAGCTTTCATTCAACATGGGACATGCCTCTGATGCATCTTCTCAGAGGAAACAGAAGAGCGAGTGTGATGTCTTACTTCCAGAAGACTTAACCGGGGTGTTGTGAATTCCTATTATTTAAACAAAAATATTTTCTTTGAAGGGGGAGGGATGGCACAATAGTTTGCAGGACAGACTGAAAAAAATATTTAGTATTTTATTTGATTTTAAAGAGAACTCTAAAAGAACTTTCGATTCTAGATGTGGTCTTTTCATTAACTGAGCATTAACACACCCAACCCCAACAAAATATAATGTCCCTTTATTTTGCAAGAAAGTCTCAAAATTTTCTTTTTTTGTGGGGAGGGCAGTATTTTTAATCCCTCAGATTTCTTCCCAGAAGCCTAAACCGTGTTTGCTTTGCTTGGAACAGAGTTAGAGGTACAGAAGATGTTTAAAAAGGAAATATACACTACCCGAAGGTGGATTTGGCTTAATTTCTAAGCAGGACTAAAATGGAAGTCCTTATCTAGGAGACCTACATGTCTAGGAAAAGGGCCTGATCTTCCTCTCAATCTGCCAAGAGCAAACTTGTTGGCCCGAAGAGAAGAGACTCTGCCTGGCTTTTTCTCCCCTGTGGTGGAAGTAAAGTAGCCTGTGGTTGCCACTGGGTGTGGAAGAACTTGGGTATGTCATTCAGGAGTTACTTTTTGGGGGAAACAGGCTTGAAAAGTGTATGCCTCTGCATTCTTGTTGGTTTCTGTGCTTGAGCCCACGAGGGACATTCCACAAATGAGGGGCATCATCTTTTATTCCTTTTAACTGAGTTTAAACATGATTTATAAGGTTCTGTCTCTTCCCCTCTACATCCTGGCTGTCTGTTGCTTGTGCTTGATCTGGTTCCAGACATGGCAGACACGGTTGACTTGGCTTCCTTTCACTCTTGTTGTATGTTGTCTCTCTTTCTCATTCTTGGTGAGAATTGTCATTGGCAGATTGAAACCCTGATTTTTTCTCTATGCATTCCATGCCGGTAAGCTGTCCTGTTTTGGAAGGGCTCCTTCAAGGGACATTGGGTATCTAGAAGCAGTTTCTACATCCACCCTCTGCCGCCTCCAGCTTGATTTCAAGGTTGTGAAGTCCAGTGGTTTCACGTTAACACAGCTGGCTATTCCCTTTGGATCCTGCAGCCATCAGTTCGTAAAATCCATTCTTGGCTTCTCAAGTTTGTAGCAGAGAGCGTCAGAGGTGCTAGAGACTTCTGCTGAGAGAAGTGGTGGATTGGGACCTCTAGGCTTCAGAAGGTCTTGGGTGGTACCTTTTTTGTTCCCTAATTTGTTCATGTTCTGGTGTGACTCTTTGTTTCCTAATTTCCATGCCTTCTCTTTAGGGTTTCTCTCATGCTCTGCTGTCTGGCTCATGCTGATGGATGACTGATGACAAATGTCTCCTCTTATGCCGTTCAAGTCTAGATGTGCAAATCAGCCAAATGATAGGGTTAACTGTCACAGTTGCAGCCACACACTTGGTTTATTGAGAACAAATTCTCCCTCACCCTTTTGGGAAAACAGCAAAATGGGACAGTTGTTGGCTTCTTTCAGATTTTTGCCCTTTGTGGCCCGACTTAATGCTCAACTTTTCATCTTCTGGCCAGTGGTGTATTCTGAAGTGATTTTGCTGACATGATGATGAGGAAGGCAAGTCCTCCCTCGATCTGCTGCTCTTTCTGACCACGGCTGTTGTGAAGATGGTGGTGGTGGTGATTCTCAAGGTTTATATTACCTCATTTTACTTTGTTCAGTTGAGGTGTGGTAAGGTTTGAAGGACAGGCTTCCTAACTTCAGATTTCCATTTTTGTTTGGGTGATGGTGGCATAGCATTGCAGAGGACCATGCTCTGGGGATTTTTCTCCATGGGTCAAACTCTTCTAGTGATGCTGAGAACTTTTCAATTCTCAGTGGTCCAACTCCAAAACAGGAATACGTAGCCATTTCAAGATGGTTCCCTACATGATGAGGATGGTGGGAATCAATCCATCTCTCTTCTTCCCTCTTTCTCACTTTACAATCTCAAGCATGTTATTTGGGATGAAGTCTCCACAACTCGTACTCTTAAGCTGCTACTTTTCTCCAGCTACTTTTTCATTCCCGAAAGAGAGGAGGATTTTCCAAAGGGGAAATACAAAGAGAATGGACAAAAGGCCAAGTAATTTTTCCTTTCCTACCTTCCCCATGTTCATTACAGATGGAAAGATCTGGGACAATTACAGCATAATTCTGGAGCCAGCCCACATGCTAAAGATCCTCTGACTGTGTACGGGTGTGTGAGGTTGTGTGCGCAAGTGTGCGTGTGCATAGGATCTGTTTGTGCGAGTCTGTATCTGTACTAAACTTTGCGCTGTGCGCGAGGTCTAATATAAGTTGATTACAAAAATAAAAATGAAAAAACAAAAAAACTTCAACCACCACAAGCTTGACTGATAGAAGCTAGGAGTTATAAAGGCTACAAAGCCAAAATCTTAATGTTAAGTAGCTAGAAAAAGAAATGGAATTAAAGTATGAATAAAATATAATGAACAGAAGACAGTAGGTAGTTTTTTATTATTGTTCATTTTATTGTTGCCTCTTTCTACAGTCTCTGTGCCTTGTTTTTAGTGTATTTTCCCTTGGAGACAAAATCATTTTACAAAATGTCTCTATGTGCTTACACCCAGGCAAGGGTGATCTGAATTCCACATGAACTACTAGATTGGGAGAAAGACACAAAAAGCCTTGTCTTAAATCAGGGGTGTCCAGCCTTGGCAACTTTAAGATGTGTGGACTTCAACTCCCAGAATTCCTCAGCCAGCATAGCACAGCACAGCTGTCTGAGGAATTC
>JANHZU010007289.1:76566-89773 GCA_032468055.1 Acrochordus granulatus
TCCTTTCTTCCTTCCTTCCTTCCTTCCTTCCTTCCTTCCTTCCTTCCTTCCTTCCTTCCTTCCTTCCTTCCTTCCTTTCCAGTTTCGGATGGGGATAAGCCTGTTCTCTCACCTTTCTAGCCAGGTTTTCAAAGATGTGTATCTTTTGCATACAAATTGCAGCATCCCCACTGAATTGGAAGAAATGCAGATTTCTGTCGTTTCCATAGAAACTGGCACTTGCCGGCTTTCTAACTTTCCTGCCTAATGACCCATCCAAGGGAAAGAGACAGGACAAGAAGATCAATTATTGATCTGCAAAGCACTCTCTTGGTTGTCTTCAAAAAGTGCTCCTTAGGATGGAGCTACAATTGCTGAAGTAGACTGATGCTTTTGAAAGCTTAATTCATCAATAGTGCACAAGGGAAGGAATATAAAGAAGTATACATTTCTCTTATCTTTCCACATTTTGCATATAGCTTTCAAATCTCTCTATATGTTCATCTTCTGGGAACACTTGGGGAGGAAAGAAAAAGAATCCTTCACGTACTACCAAATGAGAGATAGAAAAATACAGACATTTATTTGCCTTATGCATCTAGCTCAAGGGTTTCTGCTTTCTTAAAAACATACCAGCATTTCAGACAACTTTAAACTGGAGACCAAATCCCTAAACTTGGGATCTTCTGCATGCAAGCTTGTTTTCCGTCCACTTGATTTTGATATATCACTAGATACAATTCTTTCATGTCTGCAGTCTGGGTCACAGCAACTTTTCTTTTCTAGGTCAGTGATTACATTTTGGATTTTAGAAGCATACAGCAAACAAAAATCTGTCACAAGACAGAGAAAGTGGCTTTCTAGTTGTAAAGAGGTTTGTCAATTTTTTGTGGATTTCTGTTTTCCATTATTTGACAAATATGGGTAGTGATGATAGTGATGGATGATTCAAACAAAAGATATTAAATTCAGCCTCCCAGTCAAGTCTTCAAGTATTCAGACCAGAGGACTACAGTGGGAATGTAGCTGTTCTTTTGTCTCATGTTCAGACGTATGCCAAAACCTAAATTAAAGAACAAACCTGGTGGCAGTGGCTCTTCCATAATGCTTCTGGCAATTGGATCCCCAGAAGTAAAGTGTGAGAAAATACTGCCTGTAAGGGCTGCTTCCATGTTGCTTCCCAAGGTAGGTTAAAATTGGCTTCTTCACAGCTTCCTAACTCCTAGACTTTTATGGACACTTCTAATGGTAAGAGGGAAAAGGTGATCCTCAAGACTACGGACATGTTTCAAATATTAGGTTTCTGGTCTACCATACATAAGAACTTTTCAGGTTCATGTATATGGATATATATATATTTTAGTTGACTGAGGCTGTTAAAACAGAGAATTGTAAACTAAGCTGTTGTAAACTAAGGTGATAGGATAATTACCTCTTATTTTATAGAACTCAGGGCTTATTTCACAAATGTCACCAACTTGTTTCTCCACTAGTTTTTCTGACATTCTCACATACATTCAGATTTGATTTTCAGAAAAATGCCAGGCTGAGGAAGCATCCTTATTAACTGGATGCTTGAGGATTCATTCATCAAGTTTGGGTAAATCCAGTGCCTGGCAGAGAAAACCTTGTCCCCATCCCACCTCCCCAGCCATCCACTTACCGGACAAGGTTTAATTTCTACTTCTTTCTCTTTCCTATTCTCCCAATATCAGAATTCTTATATTGAGGGGAGAGGGGCTTTCCAAAGACCCCTAAAGTTGGATCTTTTTCTCCAACTTTAAAATTAAAAAAACATAAAAGAAATTAAGAAAATCACCCTCTCATGGACTATAGAATCCCTACTGAAGTAAATAATTTGAAATAATCCTTCAAATTCAAATATATATCTAGAAAATCTATATTTCTTTATATAAATAATCCTGTACTGGATAAAATGCAAAAAGAAGTAACATTCTACTTATTCAAACCGATCTTTTGCTTTCAATCACTTCCTAGCAGAATCAGTTTCTCCATACTTTCTTCTCCAATACTAACAATTTCACCAGTAAGAACTGTATTGATTCACACATAATAAAGCTATGTTTAAACTAATTTAGCATTGATTCAAATAGATGCAAATATCTCAGAATCCCTGCTCCTCCAACAGTTAATTGAAAGGCCAGTCAATATAGATGAGGGAGGGACTTGGTTACATCCTGAAGCCATAAGGGACAGGACAGCAAGTGGCATCTTTGCTGGGTGCCAGCATTCTGTCTTTTTCTGGGCTTGGAAGAGCAAGGAGAAGCATCTCAAGAATAAGTTGTAACCAAATAGAGTGTGTGACATTGCCCAACATAAATCATGGAACATGTCTATGCAGTCATTAGCACAGCTTCTAATTACTGGACAGGGTTTTAATTGCTTGGCTTGGCAGTACTTGAAAAGGCATCAGAAACTCTGGTTTTAAACTGATATTCTGGGCTATCTTTGGATTCAGCTTAAAAAAACCCTCTAGTGTTGTTCAGAAGAAAAGAAAGTCTGTTGGTAATACTTCCCAGAATGTGTCTCATTGCTAGGAGGAAGACATAAAATATCACTTGTGTATGTGCACTCCCAAATGCTCAAGACAAGTGATTTCTAATTCCCATGGGGACTTAAATCACAGAAGGTTTTCCACCAGGAGCACTGAAGCTCCCTCAGCTCTCTTCAAGATGCCTCTAAGAGTAGAAATTAGAAGTATCAATTCAGCATTAGCAGTTTAATAACCCTGTAATTTAACATGATTATTCCAGGGAGATTCAATCCCACTTCAGTTCTATTAAAAAAGTACATTCAGTAGCAACAGAGGGACAGTGGGATCACAAGCAGATGCCCTGCGGCTTCAGGTAGCACTCATAGATTGGCCATAACTTCCTATCAAGTGGATAGGAACCAGGGCATATTTAATATGTTTGCTGATAAGACTATTTTGTGTGAAGAAAAAGATTCATTCATTTATTCCAAAGAACCCTTAGTTGGTTAAGCCAATATTGACATAATAGCCCATCCTGGGAGGGAAAAAATTAAACTTTCTACAAGATGAATCCTGGTGGGAGGGCAAAGAAGAGAATCTGGACAAGTTAAAATTTTGGAATGCAGTGAAATTATTTAAAGCTTGGAATAGGGTAAAATGCAGAGCAGACTAATGCTTGACTATTTGGCATTATTTCTCTCTTATTATTCTCTCAACTGTATTATACATGTATGTTGAAATTTCAAATATAGGAACAGTCTGGGATTATAGGGATGCAGAACCAATCTGGGAGTGGCATGCTCAACTCAAGCAGAAAAATCAAACTTTCTACAATTTCAGCAGCTACATTGTCAGAAGTTTTGTGGTTCCAGAAAAGGAATGGAAGACCATGTCATCTACAGGCCTCAAAGTAGCCACTCCTGGCAATAAAGAAAGAATGGGGGGAAAGCATTATTAAAATAACAACCCAGAAAAACATTTGGCCAAATGGCTTTTAAAATAAACCCCATATATCAAATTCCATTTGGGAAGAAGGGAATAATAAAAGTGGGTGCCTCCCTTTGAAAATAGGTTGTTGTACTTCAGGAACACAGTAACGGAATGTGTAGAGAAAGGATGAACAGGAAAATGAGTCAGATAAAATGATGGATAGGGAGGAATAACTAAAGAGATGGGACAGTGGAAGAGTGCAAGAGCCCAACAATAAATTGGCTACTTATTCCATTTATATCCCAATTTGGTGAAGCTCTAAGCTGGATTCAAGAGGCTGATGGTTTAATACTGTGAGAGTAGCATTATGTGTTCAGACTTGTCTTCCCCAACCTGGTGCCTCCAGAGCTTGTGAGGCTGCTACTTAACAATCCTCAGATCACTAACCCTGCAGCTGGGACTGATTGGAGTTGCAGTCCAACTCTCTCTAGAAACTGGATTTGTTTTTATAATTATAATGTCTGAACCCATCCTCCCTCCAAGAGTTTCTCCTTGGAAAAATTCTGCAGGCCAAGGAGGATACTTGGGTTCTGTCCTGGCTCTGTATGTGTGTCGGTTTTACCTGGGTGTCAGCCCTTACACCAACTATAGATTTATTTACAATTCAAAACTTGAGCACCCACTTTTATCACTTTAAAAGCCAGCCAGTATTATTATTTAATACATAATAATAGATGCAAGACTATATGCAGCCAGCTTTTCAAGTCTTCTGGAAAGAAAAGGAACAAATAGATCTTGGCTGCCTATTAATTTCTAGAACTCTGCAAAATGCATTTATTTCACCCAAGTTGGGACATCTGGGAAGGAGGCTGAGAACTTGACCCAAAGTCCTGGATATATAGGAGAGAGAGAAAGAGAGTAGTAGAGAGTAGTTTGTCTTAGTGCTTAAGGTACCAGGCTAGAAACTAGGAGACTGAGTTTTAGTCTCATCTTAGACATGAAAAACTGGCTGAATGACTTCAGGCCAGTGACCCTCTCTCTGCCCAAGCTCCTCACAGAGTTGTTGTGGAGAAAATAGGAGGAAGAACTATTAGGTATATTCTCTGCCTTGAGTTACAAGACTGTGCTCTTGGGCCACCACCCTCTTTGTTTTAGCAAAGTTTTAATGACCACCCATAATTATTTTTCAGTCTCTGTATTCAGATTCAAATAAAAAATACAGGAAATGTGTACGCAGAACAAACGCAATTTTCAGAACAAAATGGCTTCTTCAGGCAAAAGTCCATATCAAATAGTCAGTACTAAATACTTGCTAGGGAAGCTCCCCCCCCCCGCTTTTTCCTGTTTTTGAATACTTCATACAAGTTTCCTGTATAAAACAACACATCTAATGGCAGCCTGAGACTTTTGCAAATACTGTGTCACATAAGAAAGACGGAATGCGGATCTAATCAATACACTGAGATCGAAACACTTATCACAGCATTCATAAGCTTCTCCCAAGTCTGGGATTCTGAGATTTCACATCCACACATGGCCTGTGGCTTCCTAGTAAAACTATAGACTCGAATGAACTTTTTTTCCTCTCTTTATTTCCCAATGGTCAACCCGCAGTGGAGATTGCAGGAAAAGAGAGGAAAAAAATCAGTGGGAACTGCCTCCCCATTGCCAGAAGGCACCCGGCCTACCTGCTCCTCTGACTGCGGGCTCTTCCGAACCACCCCTTATAAGCAGAGGCTCTCCCCCAGAAACTGCAAATGGGAAAAACGAGGGTGTGTGAATCGTGGGCCTGCCGGCTCCTCAGAAACACCCAGAAAAGTAGTTGCAGAGGACAAGAGACAGAGCGAGAGAGGTGACTCGCTTGGAATTGGAGCTTCCTACTGTCTGGACTGTTTATGAACCTGTTATTTCCTGAATGAAGACCCAAGGTAGTAAAAATTTTATGGCCAGTTTGCTGTCCCGTGGATGTGGGTGGCAATTTTTCACTGGGCTTCAGAGAAAGGTGCAAGAGGGAGAGCGAACGCCGGAGAAACTGTTCCCTAGCTGCTTTCATTGTCTGTTTTCTATACCTCCTGGCTTTGCTGGGCAAATCAGCACCTGTCTTCAAAGTGGGGCAGTCACCTTTCTCTCTTTTTATAAGGCATTGATTTTCCTATCAATCTTCTTTAAGGCCTCCTACATTCTTGGAGTTCGCAGCTCCCTAAATTGTCATTCACTTTCAACCCTTGCGCAGAGAAATGGATATGTGTCGTGGTTGCCTAGACAACCGTAACCATGGAGTCCATTAACGGGAGCTTCAAATTCATGGCTCTCCCCTGGCATTCAGCCCCGGCCTTTCTCCCCATCTGCCCTCCTACTCCTGCCCCATTTATCTGCGTCCCACCCACTCTAGAAAGTGACTTGATGCTGCCAAGGTTAACTAACATTCATGTTTTAACTCCTTTGTGGAGGTGTAAACTTAACTGATGTCCTGTTTGCTCCCCGCTCACAACACCGGTTGGGGATACTTCAGAAATGCTCATATAACCAACTTGGCAGTGGCGCATCCGGCAGAAGCACACATGATCTACAGCATGGAAGGTGTTCCTCGGTAAAGGCCTTCTGTTTCCAGATATACTCTTTTCCTTCTCTCTTGCTCATTTGGTGGCTCCTGGCACTTACTCCAGAGGTTTAGGGAGCTGCAGCTTCATACAGACTCAGCCATTAGTCCTATGCTGGCTGATGGTAACAGCCTGTTGCTGAATTGCAACTCTTTGCACAGAAAACCTGTATGCTCTGGAGCCTTCCCCCTGCTTGGAATAAAAAACTGAGCGCAGTTTTTCCAAAGGCATTCCCTTTTTCACCTTCTTCCTTATTTTTCGACAGGGAGTGCCCAGAATACCTCTCAGCAGCCTTTTTTCACACAGCACATTTCACCATGTGAATGGAAGAGTCTGCAGCTGCCTTCAGACCATATGCTCAGCGGGGTTTGGGTTTGCTGGGGCTGAACATGTTGCGCCATCCCAGGAAACGGATAGTTCAGTAACCCAAGTCAAGCATATTGTGCAAACATCACCATAAAAGAGCCAAAGATTGGTCCGATCTAGGCAAAGCATGGGCAAGATTTAGAAAGGAAGAGACTGCAGAAAAAAAGTCAGGCAGACGGAATGCTTGAAGAAGAAGACAGAGGGAAGTGCCAGAGAGGAAGAGAAACCGTAAGTGAAATGCAACCTAAAGAGGCTGATTTTATGGAAGCATGAACAGGCAAACTGTGGATGGTTGCAACAGGTGGGATGCAGCCCCCAGAGCGCCCCGAAGGAGCACCCTTGAGCTTCTTCAAAGGGTAGGATGGGAGTTTAAGGGGAACTAGCTCAAAACCCTATTTCTCCTTGCAAAACAGTGAGCCTCTGTTTGTGTAGGAAGAGGGGTTAAGGAGCAAAAGCAGAGCTGCTTTCCCTTGTCAATCTATTAAGCTCCCCAAAATGGCCAACAACCATGATCCTGTCTCTCTGGGTGGGGTCCATCTTTCCAGCCACCCTCAGAGGCCAAGCCAATGAGAGGCCTAGGCCTCATTCCAAAACTGAGAAACCCAAAGAAAATCCAAATTTACCATACCTCATGAAGAAGAATCTGGGAGAAACCAAAATGGACAGCTTCAACTATACCTACCTCAGTGGGAATCCCATGAATTTTGCTGTTCTTCCTCACAAGGCAGCTGTTTCTGGCTGCCAATAGTAGGGATAAATGGAAATTACAGCTCCCAGAACCAAACAGAGTGCACTGACTGACAAATACATCTTGATAAACAACACCCCAAAAGTGTCATCAGCGATGATCGACGGTGGCTGCCTGCGGAGATGCCTCCCCTTGATAGAGCTCTTCTCTTTCTTTCCTGCATTTATGCTGCCCTTGTCACATCAATCAGGAGCTGTCATTGGTTTGATAATAGTTCCCTTGACGGTCCTCATTAATTAATAACCCAGAATATATGCTAGGAAAGGAGACTGCATGAACTATGCTACCATGACTTTCTTTTAATAGTCCCTTTAAACTGTCTCTACTGAGCCTCCAGTGACTTGGCCTTGGGAGTTGGAAGTTGGCTGGTGCTTTATAAATAAAATCAGTCTTAATTATGATGACCTTTTCCATGCTTTGTAATAGAGCTGTCTTGGCTGCTGATAGCTCATGCTTACAATCTTGTGTAAAGAAAGGGGACTTTCCATAGACTCTGGCGCCATATTCCCCCCCCCGCCAAGGATTTTCTTACTCATTTTTTCCTCCAGGGCAGGATTTTGTATTGTGTCCAAGCAAAGTAGTGAGATTGAAACTACAGATTTTAGACAGTATTACAAAGGTTTCTCTTGGTTAAAGAAAGCAAAAGAAAGATCAAAATGAAAGGATTGTTACATAGACCCATGTTTGCTGTCTGCAAGAATGGGCAATCACTTCCATATATTGATGTTAACAGTCATGCACAATGCTGCATGTTCCCCTTCAACTCAAAGACAATGCTTTCTTACAGAGGCAATGCTCATGACTGTCATATGGGTATATGACCATTAGTCACACAATTGATATTTGTGTATCAAATATCCATTGGTCAAGCTTTAGCCAATGTTAAGTGGTAAAATACATCTGCTCTGAGAGGTCTTCCATCTCCATAGTCTTAGGGGAAGGTCTTTTTCAGCTTTCGTATTTGATTTTTTTTAATGAATACTATCTCACAAGGATGTATTTTACCACTGAACTATAGCCTCTATCTACATGCTTCCTAATATGCTTCACAAGATGTCCAAGATTCAAATGATCTATTTTCATAGCAGCATAATTCTTTGTCCATTGATCAACCACAGCGCATGCCTCAAAGTTTTGTAATGCCTCAAAGTTTCTTCTCTGCCAATGAGAAGAAAACAGACCAAAAAAAAAAAGGATTTCCTCACGTTAACAAATTACCAAGCTATAGAAAACCATATTTTTTTAAATCTTCTGACATTCTTCACTTGTTGCAAAGAAGGTTACTAACTAAAATCTAGAGCAGTTTTCTGGAACTTAGGAGTAGTCTTGATATGTATGTAGAGTTCATCTCACAGAATTTTCAGCTATGGAATTCTGGGAGTTGAAGTCCACACATCTGCAGAGTTCTCAGATTGGGGAAGGCCAATTAAAACAAGCTATGACTTTAAGCCAGTCCCCAATTACAGAGTTACTGCATGAGGAGAGCTCCCTGAGGCTCCATCATGATTTACATTCGCAGGGTACGTTATACCTTTTGATCAAATTTTTCATGCCATTTTGATTTTACTGTGAAAAATGCTTCAAGCTTTTTATTTTGCTTTGATTGTTCCATTGCTACTTTTATTGGGATTTTGCATGTTGCCCTGAGTCCTCTGTGGATATAAAAATTACATCAAATAAATAAACGAGCTAGTCTTTTTCTGAACTAGCTGAAATGGTTTGGTTCTAAATGTTGCACATAAGTAACAGAGTGGCTAAACAATGCACTGCATTCTAATACAGGATTTTTCTAACTGTTCTGGGAAACCTTTAGATTCTGCAAAACTTGATCTGGTTTTGTGAGAGACTGAAGGAAAATAATAACTTGTATGTGGCCATTTTTCTATCACTAGAACGTTGCCTTTTGTTGCGGGGGTGGAGGGATCTTAATTAACAAGTGGCCTGAAAAGAATTGAAAACCCCCATTCTGATACACCTTTATTCCAGGGTCAACAATTTTGGGCAAATGGCAGGTAGAAGGGGAGTCCACATGTATTTAAAGAAGATTCAAAAAGCCAGTCGGGAGTCATGCTGGAATGGCAACTTATGAAATGTTTGGGCAGGCATGTGTGTCTATTGAGTATGTGTGTTGGAAGTAGGTTGTTGTTGTTCAGTCACTAAGTCATGTCTGACTTTTTGCGACCACACAGACTGCCGCATGTGCCTCCCTGTCCTGCATTGACTCCCAGAGTCTGCCCAAATCCACTCACATTGTATTTACTATGCTATGTAACCATCTCATCCTCTGCTGGTCAAAGTATTTGAGCTTCAGCTTCAATATCTGTCTTTTCAATGAACGGTCAGAGTTGATTTCCTTCTTGGAAGTGAGGGGGGGGAGATATGGAACTTATATGGCAGTTTATCCACCTTATTTCTTTTGTTCCCAACTGAAAATCAATAAGTTATTGCACTTTCCTGATTGGGTAATTTGGAAATGCAATCTCTCAGGGTAATGAGGATTATAAAAAGAGTTTGGGATTCAATATGGGTGTAAGGTGTGTGGATTTCCTATCCCCACTTTCATTAATGATCACAAAGATTTAATGGGTTGCATATGGGCATAATTGAATAATTACAAGAGTTTGTAGAAATGAGTTACCATTTTATTTCATTGAGGATGTAATAATGTGAATCAGAACCCCTTTACTGGAAGGGCTTTGGGGAGATGACTCAAATCTTGATATCTACATGCAAGAAAGGACAAAGGCAAGTTGTCTGACATTCCTACTCTGTACATATTTGCTGAGCTCATTGCTGAGAAATAAAATGGGGGACTGGGGGATTGTGGAAGGAAAACCAGATGCATCATTTCCAAATCTCCTTCTGCCCATGCTGGAGACAGTCATAGAAGGAGGTTAAAGATATTGAGATTGGACCATACTTTCCATACTAACTGAACCTGGAGTAATCTAATTCAGTTGACTCTAATTGATGGCAGAAGAATTTTGTTGAATAATAACAAATGTGGAAGGAAGGGAGGGAGGGAGGAAGGAAGGAAATCACTCAAGTATCCCATCCTACAAGCCTCCCAAAGTTGCTATGTTAGCTTTTCCTGGAAAAGAAGCACAAGTATTATGGCAATAAGAGGAAAATATTATTCTTTCCATCTGTGCAGCCTTCTGTGATCTTTGTTCTCCAGATGTGTTAGACTTCAGTGTCTGTAATCTCAGGCAGCATAATCTTTTAAGAGTAGCCCAAATCTGCAGGCTTCGGAAGACTTATGCTTCTGCTTCTCAATAAGAAGATCTTTTAAATCACAGTGCTGGATTCCACCTTTCCTCAATCTAGGCTCCTGTGAGTATGTCACATGACAACTGATATCAACAGCATTATTATTGGGCTTGCTCAATGGGGATAATGGCTATCCTAGTCTTACATATCTGCAGGACATCTTGGTGAGCAAGATAGGCCTATCTCACAGAAGTTAGTCAGATGTCCCAAGGAAATCTACTCTTTGGACAGGAAAGAAATCAATGCAGTCAAAAGAGCAAATTGTATGCCAGCCTAAAGGATTATATACATGATGCATTGTCCATGCTTTCCCAGAGACAACACTTTGACATTGCTTCCTGTTGTGAGAAAAAAAAACAAGATAAAGGGAAACTAAAGCTCTGCATGGAACAACCCAAGCATATTAAAGAATGCTCTTTGGGCCATATTCCTTAAGCAATTTATTGGGCAAAACTTCCGTAATACAATTCCATAAGCAATTTATTGGGCAAAACTCCAATTTGCAGATGTTCTGATCACTTACAAGATGCTTTGAGGATGCAGAAGCAAAGCTTCTTCTAAGCTTGGCAGCTGACTAATCTCAGCAGGCATAAAACAGGCCAACTCCAGGAATCCATCTGTAGGCATAGGCCAAGAGTTTTTCTTTGTTTGTATTTTTGCCTCTGCTCTTTCTCTTTCTCAACTGTGTTTTATAAAAACATAGAAATGAGCTCCACACCTACATATTTTGTTTTTTAACAGCTTGAGCAGTGGGAAGGTTCCAACATTATGCCTGAGCCATGATGCTCAAGAGACATTTCTCCAGATCCAGGTGGTATGTTTAGCACATGACAGGAAAATGAGGGTGGGGGAATAATACTGCCCTCTCCTGGAAAATCATGTAAAACGCTTGATTTTATATACAGTACTTCAATAATTGTGTGAGGAACTTATGTTTCAACGGTGGTGGTTTTGATTCTAGGTCAAAGTTCAGTGCCAAAAGATGAACCCATTCCCAAATACATAAAAATATGTTTTGCAAGGTCCAAAAACACTGATTAAAACTTTGGGAATCTGTTATGAGTCAAAAGTTGAAAGAGCAAATTATACTCCAGCCCAAACAATAAGAGTTGTTACTGTATTTGAAACTAAGTGTTGTCAGATGTTCCCAAATTTACATGTTAGCCATTTTCCTCATTTTTGCCATTCAAAGAATGTGATATTTTGAATGAGATGATTTTATCTAGCAACCTTAACCAACTTGGCTGGACAACATCTCCCAATTTCAAGGAAGGTTATAAATTCTGGGACATGAAGCCAGCCCAATCCATCAGAAGCTGCCTATCGGTCAGCTGCCCATCGCTTTCCAGAAAGTCCAAGTCTGGCTTAATTCATCTTGGCTTACCTTTGAATTATATGTTACAATTGTCCTCTGAGTTGATTGAGGAGAAAATTCTTCAAAACAGATGGCTGCCCACAGATCTGAAAGCTTCCAATATGAGCTCCTTTGTCATCCTGAAAGTTCATATATCTTTTTAATGTCCTTCTTTTAAAAACAGCCATGAGTTTCTAATATGAATAATTCCGGATGTCATTCTAAAATATGAAGAATTTGAATGCTACTGAAGTCATTGAAGTGTAGATCAAGTCTCCACCATCATCTCATGAGCCGTTTCAGAAAGGAAGGGCTGTATTAAGCTTCCACCCATGTATGAAAATATTCTATATACATTGCTTAAGAAATTGATCGAAATTTTCCCTGTCTGGAAAGGACTGCAGTTTTCAATCTGTTGAAAAACAACTACCAGCTAAACAAACTAAGATTCTGTTCTGGTCTAACACAAGTGCCTCTTTTCCTTCCTATGTGTTTCTATGTAGCTGGAATGCAGATCTAACCTTTGGCAGGCTAAGTTACTTCTTATGTGACTATTGTCCTGTCTGTGGTTTTTTCTCCTATCTCCAAAGGTTATTCCCACATATCATTACAAAGGGCCAAAGTCTCATCATATATGATAATGGACACTATGAAAGCTGCCCTACAGTACCAGATAACTTAAAATCTAAATGTTTAATTGTATGCATATGGTCGCACTGAAATAAATGTGAAGCTTTATTAATGAAAAAGGAAAATCATGAAAATCTAATGTACTAATGAAACCTGAAGATTTTATTTTTGAATTTTGAATTAAACAGTTTGGGAAACAATATGGAGAGTTGCTTTTGTATATGGTGTCTGCAGCAAGATTGGTATATGCCAGAATATGGAAGGAAGAGGGGGTTCCCGTGGTGGATGACTGGCTTTTAAAACTCATTGATATGGCTAGGATGGCAGAACTGAAAGATAACACTTCATGGAAGTTTTGAGATGTTTGGAAGCCATTCCAGGACTTTCTGCTGAAAAAATTTACCAAAGAAGTTTTTATATATGGACTTGATGACTAAGAATTAAAATTAAAACTTATGTAATTATAATAAATATTGTGTAAAAATGTGACTGAAAATATTAAATTGATGAATAATTAAGATAGCTAGTTAATGAGTAGGCTGATAGAAAGGGAATGTGTAATAGGAGTAACAAGTGAATAAAAGTGTATAGTATAACATATATATAATTTATAGTTTGAGAGAACAGAAATGCATATTATGGTTAAAAAATGAATTGTAGCACATATCTTCTTCTTTTGGCTGCTCCTGTCAGGGTTCGCCACAGCAAATCTTCTGTTTCCATCTTCCTTGGACTTCAGCATCTTCCTCAGTCACAATTACCTCCTGCATATCCTCTCTCACAGCATCCATGTACCTCCTCCTAGGCCTTCCTCTTCTCCTTCTGCCCGGTAGCTC
>JANHZU010007289.1:108105-118405 GCA_032468055.1 Acrochordus granulatus
ATGCCTGTTTTTTAAACTTTGTTGCGATGCCAGACAAAGGTTTTCTTCTGCCCCTGTCATCACTGCAACCAACATTACTTGCATTACCTCATTTATTTATTATTACTTATTTATTATAATGTATATGCCACCTACGTGATTTCATGCAGCTTACAGAAAGCATTTATAAAATGAGTACCAGATTAATCCCCTAAAACCTTGTCTGTTGGTGTCTTCATTAAAATCTCCTTAACAGAATGCCCAGTGGAAGAGACAATTTTAGCCACCTTTTGAAAGGAGAAAAGGTGAGAAGTGACCTCCAGGGGAAAGTAGTTGCAAAAGCTGGGTAGAAAGATGGAGAAAATGATCCCACAGGGAGCAAGGACCTAAGTTGTCTAGGGCTTTATTGATCATTGAATTGGGCTCCAAAGCTTACCAGCAACTAGTGCAGCTTTTGTCAAATTGATGTAATTCTGCTAAACTGGTTAATGCCATTAGCAGGCAGGCAGATTCATCCTGTGCCAACTGCAGCTTCTGAGTCATCTCAGAACTTAGAGCTGAATATACTCAAAACTGTAGAAATGACAGTGGATTTTAGAAAGAGACCTATTATTTTATCCCCCCTTAACATATACTCAGCAACACAGTATCAGCAATCCCTCAAGTGTCTAGGCTCTGTAGTCAAGATTGCAGAAAGAATAATTGCAACTAACTTGCCCTTCATATACTGAGAGGGTCAAAAAAAGGGGGGGAGAAGATATCTGCAGACCCCTCTCACCCTGGACACAGCTTGTCTGAATCTCTTCCCTCTGGTAGGTGCTACAGGGTACTGCATACCAAAACTACCAGACACAAGAAGAGCTTTTTCCCCCGTGCCATCATTCAAATTAATACTTGACTAATGTTATATGATTATGCTACATGATAAAACAGAAAGTAGATACTTCTAATTAACCCAGAAGTTCTTTCTAATGTATATACATAGCTATTAATTCTACACTTTATATTTCCTTTCTATTGACTGCACACTTACCAAATAACTAACATTGCCATGTATTTATTATCTTATACTATTGTTTATTGATGTTGCAAGTATACTGAGAGCAGCTGTACCAGAGTCAAATTCCTTGTGTGTCTAACTATGCTTGGCTAATAAAGTATCTGAGTATCTGAGTAAAGTATCTTCAAGGGTACCTCATGGAAAGCAAGTGGTAGTAGACTGAGAAATGACAAGGGTATTCCTGCTCTAGGAATAGGTGCAGCTGATGGAGCCACCAAAGGCTTTCCCAGCCACAAATTCCACCCACTGTTTCAGCAAGAACCAAATGTCCAGGTGAAGCCCCAGATTGCCTGAAAGCTCTTTTAGGGACAGTGCAACCCCATAGCAGTAGCTGAAATATCCATGGAGCCCTGAGATATCTAGTCCAATGGTAACTCAATTTTGCTGGGATTCCAGATAGAATTTTGAATCTGTCTTGAGAGTCTATTCCTTTAGTCCCCCATAATCTCCAGGCACAGATTAGGATTTCTGCTGCAACTTCTGTTTGTTTGGAGTGGAGATGTACAGTTGTGTATCCTCATCATACTGAGGACAGTTCATCTTGAACTGACAGACGGCCTCTCTTGGCAGCTCCACAGAGATGCTAAGCAGGATGGTAAACAGGGATAAGCCCTGGATGCCTTCACTGAACAACACTGATCAGAACTGCCCACTCAAGAAGCAGTTGAGCCACTGTAGTCCAATGCCTTGAATTCCCAACCCTAACAGATGGTCTAAAAGGATTTGGTGATATTGATGATATTAAATGCTGCTGGAGAGGAGAAGTGCACCATCTTCCTCCAAGACGTATTACAGGTCATCCACAAGAGTGACTAGTGCAGTCTCAGTCCCATACCCAGGCTTGAATCCTGATAACCCATCTCATTTAGGATTTTACTGCCTCAGGACAATCCTGTATGGCAGGCATTGTCAGAGTGTTCATGACAGTGTTAAATGATGTTTATGTACCACAACAGTTTTAAAAAATAAATAAATGAAAATAAAAAAACCCTCATCAAATATTTTTGAATTTCAGAATTCCCACATGACATATCAGAAACAAGGTGTGCAAAGACCTTTTTTAGAATTAAAATTGGGAAATCTCGCAGGTTCTGAAAACATAGCCATTGCTTCTTGTTAGGGAAGTAAATCTTATTTATAGAGTCCGATGGATTAATTGATGTATAAATCT
This sequence comes from Acrochordus granulatus, assembly GCA_032468055.1. Taxonomy (NCBI): domain Eukaryota; kingdom Metazoa; phylum Chordata; class Lepidosauria; order Squamata; family Acrochordidae; genus Acrochordus; species Acrochordus granulatus. The sequence goes on from JANHZU010007289.1 coordinate 110,316, forward strand.
TTCTGATAAATACTGTAAGCATATAACATTTTTTATACTATTCTTTTTCAGGTCTTGTGAAATCTCTATGAACGTAGGAAGGAAGGAAGCATCAAGACATATATTTTTTCTGTATAACTAAAATGCATTTTTAGGGATGTGCATTTAAGATATGTTGGTAAAAATCTATGAACAGGCAATAAATAGGGTAATACAAAATACAATGATTCACAGGTAATCCTCAACTTACAGCCATTAATTTAGCACTGAAAAAAAGTATTTATAACTTAACCTTATTTACAACTGTTGCAGTATCCCCAAGGTCACATGTTCAAAATTTGGGCACTTGGCAATCAATATGTATATACAAGGGTTGCAATATCCTGGAGTCATGTGATCACTATTTGCAACCTTCCCAGCCAGCTTCCAACAAAGTCAATGGGAGAAGCCAGCTTCGCTTAACAGCCGCATGATTTATTTAACAGTTATGGAGAAAAAGATTATAAAATCTAGCATGACTCACTTAATCAATGCTTTGCTTAGCAGTAGAAATTCTGGTCCCAATTGTGGTCATACATCAAGGACTACCTATATAGTAAGAATGTGAATTGGGATTCTGAACAACAGCATCCAAAGGAGGGGTCAAAATCTCCAAAATGCAGCGCCGTGATCCAAGTCCTGCCCTTTCATATGAATCTTGACGTTATATACACGTACAAAAGGATGTGAAGATTCAATCTCTACAGACCTGGGATCTTTTAGATTTTGTCCACTCTCCTTGATGGACAACAGTGGCCCTACCTGCGAGAGTCCATCATGTTTCAATTTATGGGATAATAACAAAACCAAGGAGGTGGTCCAACTTTTCTAGTATTCCATACATAACACATAATTTTGCAATCTATGTCCTTGGGTGCTTGTGAGTGTATGAGTAACAAAATGGGGGAAGTTTCTGCCCCTAGGGGAGGGAGATTGGGGTGTGGGGGGGAGGATCACCTCGGGTAATCTTGGGTGGGACAAGTTTTTCCGGTGACGATGTGCAGGGGTTGTTACAGGCGTCAGAGGGCACCCATTACAGGGGAAGGTTTAGTATCGGTGGCATGCCTTCTGAGCTCATTCGCACTTCCTTGGAGGCCCTGAGGTTCAGCTGCTGCTGGTGAATGCCAGGTCTGTAAATAATAAAACCCCCCTCATTTGTGATCTAATTAGGGAAGAGCAAGCTAACCTGGTATGAATCACCAAGAGCTGGCTGACACTGGAGGCGGAAGTTCCCCTCTCGGAGTTGTGTCTGGCCGGATTTAGGGTTTGGCACCAGTGGAGACCTCAGGGCAGGGGAGATAGGTAACAGTTGTCATTCAGGAATGTCTTTCAGCTTCCAGAGCCATGCTCCACTTGTATCTGGTTGTGAGACCCTGTTTCTGAAGCTGGGCTCATGGGGTCAGCTGGGATTGTTGCTTCCGTACCAGCTTCCCTGCTGCACAGCAACATCCCTGCCTGAACTGCTGGAGGTCATCTCAGGATTGACAGTGGAGTTCCCCAGGCTTATGGGCCTGGGGGGACTTCAATCTGCTTTCCCTGGATTTGGCCTGGGAAGCAGCCCAAGAGTTCATGGTCACCACAATGGCCATGGGCCTATCCCAGATCATCCAAGGCCCAACTCAGGACAGTGGTCCCATGCCAGGTATGATTTTCTTATCAGAGCAGTGGCAATGTGATCTGGTAGGAGATGTGACTATAGCCCCTCTGTCATGTCAGACCATGCCCTGGTATCTGAGATTCTCATATGCTATTCTCCTATGCAGGGAGGCTGGACCAATTCGAATGGTCTGCTCCCAGTGACTGATAGACCCAAATGGGTTTCAAAGGAAACTGGGGGATATCCTAGTGGTCTTGCTGCACAGTCCTGCCAAAGACCTGGCCACAGCCTGGAATCAAAGGGCAGCAGAAGCTCTGGATAGGATCATCCCTGTGTGGCCTCTCTTGACCCTTTGTGCCCATTGCTCCCCATGGTTCAGTGAGGAGCTGGGGGCCTTGAAAAGGGCCAAGAGATGAATGGAGCACTACTGGAGGAAGATGAAGAGTGAATCTGACTGAACACAGGTTATGGCCTCTATTAAGACCTCCCATGTGGTGGTAAGAGCAGCAAAGAAATGTTACTTCTCTACTCTTACTGCATCCGCAGAGTGTCACCCAGCAACCCTGTATAAAATTACTTGGTCCCTCCTTGGACAAGGGGAGCTTGGAAGACAGTCTTCAGGGCTGAGCTGAGGAATTTGCAAAATTCCTGATGGACAAAGTCACTTAGATCTGCTCCCAGCTGGATTCTGTGCATGGAGCATGCCCAGTAGAGATCCCTGGGGAGGGATCTTACCTGGTTATCTGGGAACAGTTTGATCCTGTTGGATGTGACGAAGTGGACAGGGTCTTCGATGCTATCAGGCCAACCTCCTGCCAATTTAGATCCTTGTCTCTCCTGGTTGGTGAAAGCCGTCAGCATGGGGACTTCCAGGTGGTGCAAGCAGTAATTAATTCTTCACTGCAGGAGGGGACATTTCTGGGACCTTTTAAGGAGGCCCTGATATGCTCCCTTCTTAAAAAAACGTTTCTTGCCCCTACCTGTCTGGACAATTTTCATCCAGTCTCCCACCTCCCCTTTTAAGGGAAAGTGGTAGAAAAGATGGTTGCTTGGCAGCTTCAGAGGATCCTAGATGAAACGAATTATCTGGAACCTTTTCAATCTGATTTCAGATCTGGTTATGAGACAGAAATGGCATTGGTCATGCCTGGATGATCTCTGGCAAAAGTGGGATGGGGGAAGTGTGTCCATCCTAGCTCTACTTTGACCTCTCAGCAGCCTTTGATACCATTGACCCAAGTATTGTTGTGACTGCCCTTTCACAGGGTCTGGAGGCTGTGAGGATCTGAATGGAGGACACCAGGCTTTAAGTGAACCCTGGTAAGACTGAATGGCTGTGGGTTTGTGGGACTTTGGGTTCCAGAGGTTTAACAGCTTTAGTTCTAGATGGGATAGCACAGCCCCAGACAGATCCGGTGTGGCACCTGGAGGTTCTCTTAAACTCATGACTCCTGCTCATTGAGCAGGTGGCAATCATGGGTAGGAGAGCCTTTGCACATCTTCGTGTTGTGTGCCAGTTGCTCCCATACCTGGACTGGGAGTCCCTGCTTTCAATCACTCATGCTCTAGTCATCCCTCATCTGGACTATTGCAATACACCCTACAGGGGGCTACTCTTGAAGAACATCTGGAAGCTACAGCTGGTGCAGAGTGCAGCTGCACAGACAGTTCTTGAGGTCCCAAGAATGATCAATGTCACATTGCTGTTACATGAGCTGCACTGGTTGCCAGTTGCTTCTGGGTGCAATTCAAGGTGTTGGTTATGATTTATAAAGCCCTCCATGGCATGGGTCCAGGTTCCTTGAAAAACCATCTCTCCCCAACGGGTTCAGCCTATCCCACCTATGCCAGCAGTAAAGGCATGCTGTGGATCCTGTCAGCTGGGGAATTTTGGCTGGTGGGATCCAGAAAGGGGCCTTTTCTGCTGTGACACCTGCCTATGAAATATCATTCCATCTGGAGTGAGATCAGCCCCCACCCTTTTGGCCTTCCTTAATACGTGGCTTTTTGGGCTGGCCTGGGGTCCAGATAACTGCGTGTCATCTGGCTATTAGACTGACAACTCCACCTCCATATTAGCTTCATGCCATCTTCTGAATCCCTTTAACTTTTATCAGTTTTATCATATTTATTGGGTATGATTTATTGGGTATGATATATATTTTTTATTTTTACTAAAGCTGCCCAGAGTCACTTACAGTGAGATAGATGGTGAATAAGTTTAATAATAATAAATATCTGTAAGAATTCACCGCACATAGCTGTGAATGTTCTAAAGAACAGACTTTGCAAAGCTTGGCATGAACTGTAAGCTCACAAATAAGATACCACATGTGGTCTGAATGGATTGGATTTCCTAAAAGCCAACTTTATAGCAGCATTCAGTTAATCTTTATTATTTCTTGTAGCTGCTGCTAAGGCCCCCTTTGTGTTACCATTAGCTAGTAGTTACAAGCCATCACAGACCATCAGCGCTCATTTAGGTAAGCCTCTTCTACTAATTAGGGAAACAGATTTGGCTATTAATTAAGCAAAGTCTAGGAAAACTGTAATTGCCTCAACTGAATACTTTGCGGTCACACCTCCTTTCTTCTCCGTGCTGTTTTACACATTTCTGTCTCCTTCCATCTCTTCCTGATGCCGAATACAACACTCCAAGCAAAATTCATTCCCAGCTGTTTCTTGAAATGGAACCTCGCTTCTTCCACTACATTTGCCAATCTTGTTTCAAACAGGGTTAGGACAAGAGATCCAATTAAAAACACATTACAGGTTTCAGCAGGCAGTTTTGGTTGTTTCTGCTCAGCTGGTTCCTGGAGTTTTTTACTTTTCTCTCATCAAATCTCTTACCATTATTGGCCTATGAAACCAGGTGGCAGAATCACTTTCACTTTGCAGTTCGCTTCGCAGCTCCTAATGTGCCTCTGCCTTAATGAGTCACATGACGCAGTCCCATTTTGGTTATTCTAAAGGCATGTAATTACATGGACTAATTAAGCAATAAGACACAATAGGGCAAAGATTTACTGTGCCATATTTTATGCCTAGGTGTATTTTTTCACCCTACTAGGATGTGAACAATTACAATAATTCAGCCATCAAAGGCTCAGGTTAAAATTAAAAAGCCAATATTTAGTTTTGTAAAATACAGTATTTAATGTGGAGGTAGGCCTGAAAATAAAATAAATGAAATGAAATGAAATAAAAGATCTGCCTTCTGAATGTAAGTTTGGTGTTGTATAAGATAAGGGACTCATAGAGTACTCATTATGGTTTTAATTTTTATCTAATGTAATGGAACATGTACTTGGACACCAAAGAACAGAAATCCTGTAATTTATTAGAGAGTTCACAAATAGTAGTTTTAGTGTCCATTTGATCTGTAAAATGTATTTCTAAATTTGACTGTTGAATAATTTTGTTTGGTCTGAACTGTTACATTATGATCCCCATATTCACCACCAAATCTGTATGCATATAATTTTACATTTCCATCCTGAAATTAATAATTTACAATTGTACAACACAGCTTGCAGTTCAAGAATATGCATACAAGGAACACATAAAATGAATAGCAGGAAAAACTATGCAGAAAAGACATTTTAAAAATTCATTTGTAAACAGTGGTCTCAAGGAAAAGTTTATACAAAAATACACCTTTTAGAAGAAACACATATAAAAATATATATTTTCTTCTCGCCTTTTTATTTCACTGTTGGTGAAATTTGCACACTGAAGTGAAAAAGAACCAAATGGAGTCAGAAAATGAGAAATTGGGTGAAAATTCAATTAACTGAAGTATCCATACCTAGATAAGATTTCCATAAACAGTAGAAAAATATGTAATGTCTCATTCAACCTACAATTAATATGTGTAGGGAAAAAAAACTGCTAGTAACTGTGATTTTAATTCTATCCTGATGCTGAATCATTGTTAGCTTTTAAAATCTCCATGTACACTGATTTATTTTCAGTTCATTAGTAAAACAAATGTTACATTTTTTAATGTTTAATATCTGAATCAGCAGAAATAGAGAGAGTATACACAGACACCCTTCATTTTTGTCTTTACCCATTTTGTGGTGCATGAGTGTGAGAAAAAAATATGTCTGCCAGGTGGAAAGCTAAATTCTAGGAAAACTTGATGATTCTGTCCTTTTGCCCCCATTCAGTCTCACATTCTTTCTTTGACTCAAGATATTCAAGGATCACTGACTCCTTAATGTTGGGAATAAGAAAGAAAGTCATGAATCACTCATGGCATGAATCCACTGTTGTGTAATCATCCATCCTTGGGAGCAGACAGCTACATAACAGACCGGTGGCTCATTGTTCTAGCAATCTGAAGGAGCTCTTAGGTGGGGTAACAAGCAGAAGGGATGGTGAGTTGTGTAAGAAAGACAAGCCATTCCAGGAACAAGTGCTAGATTGCTAACACCAAAGCTACCATTTTGTGTACTTTTATGAGATGAATTACTGTATTTACTGATGATTGTTCCTTTAATTGTCAGTCTGCTGATCCTTAATACTTTGGGGAAAGTACATTATTTTAAAAAATAATGTTATATAACATATAAATGTAAGTACACACTGTTTGCAGCCTCCTGAAGGAGCATCTGCTTGTCTTCTGCAGTCTGTCTACTTTTGTGTATGTGTGTGTAATGTGTACATAGGCACGCACACACTCATGCTGCATAATGCAGAGAAAGGCTATAATCCTAAATGAACTAGAAAGTAAGCCTCATTGAACAGAGTGAGGTTGCAACTCTTCATATATCTGATAAAGCGAACTGAACTCCTACTAAGAATTGTAATCATTGTTAGGTTATCAGCAGAGTCTTGGTTATTTATGTTGCAACAGACTACCAATGGGTTTCAGGAGACCCATGGTGCCTTCTACCAGCATATACTTATAAACGTGAAAGAGGTAAAGATGAGATCCCTTGTTTAACTTAAGCTATAGTATTTGCATTTCTCTTCCAAAATACAGAAGAATAGATGAGAGAATAATTCTATAAATTTCTATTCAAAAGCAAATCTCTCTGTATTCAACTGACGTCACTTTCAGATTACTAGAGATAGGATTATGGTTCAAGTTTACTTCAGATACATAAAAAGTGTATGTATGTATCAAACACACACACAAAGGTTCCTTTCCAAATCAAATCAGTTGATATCAAAGCATAAGAAGCAAGTGATAGTTCCTAGCAGCCAGTCTCCTTCAAATATCATAAGGAAAGCTTAAAACAAACCAAATTGTCTGTCAGATTACATGAATGGCACTTTTCCAGTGAAAACAAGCTAACACCTTGGCTGAAAATGAAATGAGTGGCATTGTTAGTACATCCACCTATTTTTATTTGGCACATGGTTGCCCTTGTGGACTGCAGCAAATCTGGATCAGACAAAGCTGAAAGTAAGGAAGAATTGTAACAGGACAGGGATCTGTACTGAACTGCAAACTGGGAAATGCTGGGAAATGTAATTCCTAAAGCATAGCTGGGAATTTGTTTCATAAATCATGACTTTTTTAAAAAAGAAATTCACAGTGAGGAGTGATGGAACACAAACCATTAATTCAATTATCTGACTTCAGTGAAGAAGAAGATGAGATTTTTGGTAATATTTTTGAAATTATAATTTCATTTCAATGTCTTTTTAAATTTTTTCTCCCTATTAGGGTTTCTCAGTTTGCCAGATGTTTAGACTGGATTTGGCATTTTTGTCCACCTACTGAGTCCTTTTCAAGAACCTGGGATAGGCATATATTGTTCTTGATGGTTTTAAAGATATCACAGAATGATCCTAGTAAAGCTGCCTTTTACAACTGATTGATGGTGATTTTATCAATGCTTATTATATTGACTATACCAAGTTTTTTTTTAAAAAAATACACTCAAATAGAAAACAAAAATACAAAAAACCCACAGAAGCAGAAAGAATTATAAACCAAACGAAGAAAAATGGACACAAACCAAGCATATCATGTGTATTATCTCATATACTGTACATCATATACTGTATTAAACAATTGTTAAAATGTCTAGATTCAAAAGTATAATGTTTTGTTGCTGTAAAATATCATAAATCTATGCCATATTGTATATATTTTTTAAGAGTAGATACAATTGCCTTTTCAAAACTAGGTAGATGACACATCTTCATAATTCTCTTAGCACAGAGACACTTATGGCAGTATTCAAGTTAGTCATTTAGGACTGCAGGCAATTGCATCCTTTCATTGACAATTTCCTGCTGCTGTGTCCTCAGTCTTTCTGCTCCAGCAAAGCAACAGCCAGTCATTTGCCTTCCTGTGAGCAGATAAACCCCTCAGTGAGGTACCATTTGGGGGGCTTGTGTGCTCTGAAGAAGATGAGAGCTCTGCCAGAAGTTCAACGATACTGGACAGGTCTCATCAGAGGAGCCAGATGAAGAGTGTCTCTCACCTATAAAAATATGAGAAGTAAATTACAGA
>JANHZU010007289.1:141678-153174 GCA_032468055.1 Acrochordus granulatus
ATGGAATAAAAGGGATTAGGGTAAAAAATGAGATGTAAATTACGAGTATTCACTGATGATGTAATGTTGATGACATAAGAAACATTGAAAGGAGTAGAGATTTTAATGAATAAACTGAAGGAATTTGTTTCATTGGCTGGTTTCAGAATCAATAAGCAAAAAACAAAAATGCTTACTAAAAATATAGGATTGCAAGAACAAGCAGAATTGACGATTAAAACCGATTTTAAATACGAAGATACACAAATTTCATAGGGACAAAACCACATTTGAAACTGAATTATGTTCAAATGATGATCACCTTATAACTAAAATGTACACATTATTATTAGCATTGGAAACTGAAGAGGAATTCGTAAAATGGGGAAAAATTCAGTTTGCTATCCAACTTGAACATTGGGAAAATATGTGGTTAAAGAGTCTTAAGTTTGCAATATATTATAACCTTAAGGAAATTTTTACAAGATGATTTATAGATAGTACATGACACCAGATAAACTTTCCAAAATGTATAAAGCAATATTGAATGCTTGCTGAAAATGTAAATGACAGGAAGGGACTAATGGTTTCAATATTTATAGAACATCAGGAAAAGTAGTAGTTACATCATAAAAATAAAACAAGGGTTGTTCTGAAGTGTTTTTTTTTTTGGATTCACCATTTGCAAAGAAAGTTGGAGGTCATTGTATTGAATGTCAATGTATGTTTGTAATTTTGTTGTTTTTTCTTTCTCTGTTTTCTGTAATAAAATAAAAAAAATCTAAAAAATTAGAGCTTTTGGAGCAGGAAGCATATTTATCTTGATTTCAAAACATATTATATTATTATCTCTATTAATAAGGGGAAGGAGCAGCATACAAGTATTTGACAGTACAAATAGCTACCCATATATTTTTTCAGCAAACATTCCCAAATGTTCTCTCTGTCTTTCAAAACAGGAGTCCTAAGCATTACTATTCTCTGCCCTTTGACTGAAGTATCTCAGTGGTTAATGAAAAGTGACTCTGACACTATCATTCCTTATAATCTCCAGTCCAGGGATTGGGAAAAATTTCCTCCTGTTGAGGTAATTAGTTTCACATCTCTTTCCTTCCATTCTTGACTGTGATATGACACATTTGATCTTTTAAGTGATGCTACAGTATCTGTTCACTCCTTCTCTATAAGCCAGAAAAAGCTTCCAGCTGCATCTGTAGAGATGTGTCTCTGTCAAAATCTGCAAGATAACAAGTGAGACATTTTGATCTGAGCGCTTCACCTTTTGTGTATTTGTTGATGTCACATGCATGTATAAAAAGGATGAGGCTTAGATTATGACGTTCTACTTTGTTAGCATGTAGATTATGACCATCCTCATGAATGCCCCTGCCTATCTCATTGGCATTTGGCTGGGTCAGAAGCTTAATAAGTTAAATAAAGTTTTTGTTTCTGACAAATTTAGAATTTTAATCATATTCTCTCTACTAAAATGAAAAAAATCAGAGGAATATGATTTGTTGTAGACTTTTTTTCTAGTCATTAGCAAAGCAATTCCATATAAAATTGAGAGAAGAAAACAAGCATTCAGTCCTTACAAATGGTGTATGATTCTTTATTATACTTCTAAGAATCTTTGCTTATATTTCATTGAGGTAGATATAAAACACATTTTAATGTATTCATGATTATAAGGTCATGTAACTATCTTGATATCAAAAGCAGTACAGGTAGTCTTCCTTACCTACCACTTGTTTACTGACTATTCAAACTTATAGCATTGCTGAAACAGAGAATTACAATCAGTCATCAAAGTTGTGCCTATTGCATTGTCATGTGATAATTTGTAACCTTCATAGCAGCTTCCATCAAGCAAAGTCAGTGGGAAGCTGCTATGAAGGTTACAAATGATCACATGATAATGCAAAGTTGCGGTCACATGGCATCATGCTTAACGACCCATGGTGTTTCACTTAACAGCCACAACTAGAACTCCTGAAACTGTCTTCATAAGTCAGTGTGATCATATGACCTTGTGCTTAACAACTGTTCTGCTTAGCAATAGAGTTGCCAATCCCCTTCTTGTAGGTGACGGCTACCTAGAGTAATTTCTGTTTTCTAAGTTTACTTACAGTACATCAAGTTATACTTCTTGTTCTATAAATAGCAAACATGTCTATCTCCGGCTGAAATTTGATTTGATCACACTGTTGTCCCCAAAATGGGTATTTGCATGGTGTCAAAGCCAAATTGATGCCCAAACATGAAGTGTGGATTTTTAATTACTTTTATTGTGGTACTAAAATATCAGGACTTTCAGCATTCAAAGGAGCTAGGAGCCTTGAGCCTTGATTATTGATATCAAGATAGTTACATAATCTCAGGGATTTTTATAGGAAAATACACTCCCACATTTGCTGTTCCAACCCCTCCCGTAATATACACATTACGTGTAGCAATTATTGAACTATCTGTGCTCTACATTCCTTAGATCTACAGAACTAACAATTAAGTGCTACATCCCCTATAAATCTCTAGGTTAAGACAGCTTTCAAGGTCTTCTGAAATGTTCCTCCCTTAGCCATCTGGTTTCTTATCTCCAGGCACTTCCGTCCCTGGCTGTCCAAGCAACCTGATTTTTTAAAGTTGATTATGCTGTGGATTACATTCTACAAGAGTAATTTTTTGCTTACCATTCCATCTGACAATCACCACACTCACATTTCTCAAAGTGGCAATAACCAGGCATCCCTAGACATGACCCTTCAATATGCTGTTATTGAACATTTTATACAGAAGAAAGTCCAAAAGAATTACATAATAAGCAACATTGTCCTTTTCTTTCTGTCATCTGGATTCAGAGAAAGACTCCTGGCCCTCCATTTGGAATGCATGCTTGGAAAGGCCTATGCATTGAGTTCAAGGAATTAGCAGTTTCTCCTGCACCTGTAAAAAAATGTCCAAATGTTCTCCAAGTTCGTCAGCTAATCCAATATGAGCCAGTCAGTGATGAATTAAGATACAAATTACAATCTTCTGTCAAGGTAAGGTGAAGTCTGCAAATACGTAACTCACATTTCCCTTAACTATAAACTAAAATAATAAGTGCAGTGCAACAAAACCTGATTTATAATTACATACATCTTCTAAACAGTTTTGATTGCAGGATACATTCCTTTTTTATACATTGCGCAAGTCTCACCAGAAATAGATAATTTAAAAAAAAATTATTTAAAAGTTATTAAATCTATCTACAGAAATATTTTGTGCCAGCTCTCTAGATTATTCACAATATGCTGTTCTTCATTCCTCCATTCTACTCCTTAGAGCATGGCAACTTTGCCAAGACCTAATTCTCTTTCCATGATTTGTTTTCCCAAGTAAAAGAGGAAACTACTGAAAGGTCATTTAAAGTATATATATGAGAGGGCTGAAATGGTGGGAGGAGACTGTCAAATAAGTGTAAGGAACTGGATACAGGTAAACAGAAAAAGGGAGGCACAAACAGCTTTAGGGTGTGATAGTAGGGCAAATGGAAGAGGGGGAGGGATTTGATAAAGTACCAGAATGGAGATGGGCATATATTTGGGATAGACAAAAAGATTTTAGCATGGATAAAAAGTCTGCGTAAATACTCTAAACATGCAACAGAATTTTTTCTTATCCATTTATTTCCACTGTTAGCAAACTAAAATTTGTGCTTATGCTTTGGACATATTGGTCCACTATAAAAATCAAGGACTGATTTTTGAATACTCAAATTATTCCAGAAGGGTGCAGAAATACATAAACAGTGGTGCCTCACAAGATGAGACTTATCCGTTCCAGAAGAACACTCTTAGCATGAAATGCTCTTAAGGTTATACGAGGTTTCCCACAGGAAACAATGGGAATCAGACGATTATTGTCCCTAACATCTGAAACAAGTAACGATTAACACACGATATAAAGCAGAAATAGAACAAACTAACCAGCATTTATGGATCTGCTTCAAGCCTGCTGCTAGGCCGGCTGCTGTCCGGTGCCCCCTGCTGTCTGGGAGGATCCACTGCTGCCACTGTAGAGGCAAAACTGCCTTTTCCCTCGGCAATGCCTTTCCAGGGGTCTTTCATGGGCGGTTTGGAAATATTTCTTGCCTCCGTACTATGAGGGGAGAAGAGACTATGATGGTGTCAGGTGATGAGGGGGAATTTTTGCTTTATTTTGGGGGAGGACAAGGAAAATTTCTGCTTTATTTTGTGTGTGTGCGCATGCACGCATTTGTGCACTTTTTATGAATAGTCCCGGCTGGTGCAAGGGAGACGAGAGGGTTGAGAGGAGGGGGAGGGGACTGCCTGGAGGGAGAATCTAGAGTCTGAAGTCTCAGGAGTTCCATCTCTTGAAAGCCTTTCACTTAATTTACATTGTTTACTCACGAGAGAGGAGAACCGATGGCTCCATTGTGAGATTTCCCAAGTGAGCTCTTCGCACAGTACTCATCTTGTGATCAGACGATCCGTTCCATGCCTCCCAAAATATTCACAAAAAATAATTTTCAACTGACTTTTATGTACTAAAACAAGTAACAATGATTAACATACAATAGAAATAGAAATAAGAATAGAATAAGAAACTTATCAACATTTTGAATTCAAAAAAGGCCTGGCTGGTATGAGGCAGATGAGAGGTTGGAGGAGGAGGAGGAAAGAGAATCTACAACCTGAATGTCGGGTGTTCTTTCTCTTGGGCACTTTCTGCTAACAGTGCCAGTTTCACTCAATTTATGCTTTTTGGATTCAGTGTCCTCTTTTGGCTCACTGGAATGTCTGTCCTTTCAGTCGAGTTTAACAAGGAACCTATCCAATGACACTTGCTTTTGCCTCCGCTTGAGGATTTCATGGAGATGTGACATTGCATTGTTGTTAAGCAGATTAATCATTCACACTGCTACAGTTTTATTTGGGTGGTGCTTTTCTATAAAATTTTGCACTCTTTCCCACATTTCGCACAACTCCCTAATCTCATTTGAAGTGAGGGATCCCTCCAACCATTCCTCCTCCTCAGATGACATCCCCTCCACAATCTCTTCCTGTTGCTCAAGACGCAAATTCATCAGTTCATCTGTAGTCAGCTCCTGACTATGTTTCTCCACCAGCTCCTCAATTTCATTCGCATCCACCTCCAGTCCCATGCTCTTTCCTAAAAAGATGATGTCATAGAGAACTGGTTCCTTTTCAGGAGCAACCCTCTCAAGGTCACATTCAAGAACACAGTCAGGCCACAGTTTTCTCCAAGCGGAATTGTGGGTTCTCTTGGTGACCCCCTCCCAGGCTTTATCGACGATCCTGAGGCAGCCCACAATATTGAAATGCTCCTTCCAAAACTCTCGGAGGGTAAGGTTAGTTCCTTCAGTCACCTCGAAGCATCACTGAAATAGTGCTTTTGTGTAGAGCTTTTTAAAGTTCGAGATGACCTGATGATCCATGGGCTGGTGTTGGGAGGAAGGAACTGGACCTTGATAAACTTGAACTCCAATAAGTCATCTTCAAGGCCTGGAGGATGGGCAGGAGCATTGTCCGTAATCAGCAAGACCTAATATCTAATAGATATTGCCTCACTGTAGACCGAAGACCATGTTGATCCATTCAAAAAGAAGATACATGTGACCCAGGCCTTGCTGTTGGACTTCCACATCACAGTTAACTGGCTCTTCTGCACCTTACATTTCTTGAAGGCACGTGGGTTCTCAGAAGGATACACAAGCAGGGGCTTTATCTTCAAATCCCCGCTTGCATTGGCACAGAACAAGAGAGTGAGACGGTCTTTCATGGGCTTGTGACCAAGCATTGCAGTCTCTTGTGTTGTGATGTATGTCCTCTTCAGCATCTTTTCCAGAAGAGATCTTCTGGAAGATTGCAGTTAAAAACTTGCTGTGGCAGGTAACCCTTGGAAGTCACAGAATTTCCGAACTCTGCAGCAAACACCTCCACTGCCTTAGCGTCCAAGCTCGCTGGCTCTCCATGCCTCAGAAAAATATGGATGCCACTTCTCCTCTTCAAATTATCAAACCATCCCCAGATTGCCTTGAAATCTGCTGCTGATTCTGTCAACGTACTTGGTGACTTTGCTATGAGATCTGTGTACAACGTCCTTGCCTTCTCACAGATCATGTTCTCAGTCACAGCATCACCTGTAACTTTTCTACATCTTCCAGAACACGTAGGTGTCACTTTGTTTTCTTGTGACTCCTTTCACTGGATCTAGCCCCTTTAGCTCTTCTTCCTTTTTCAAGATAGTGCAAATCGTCAACTTCAACTTGCTATACATTCTTGCAAGGTCAGCCACGCGCACATCTTGTTCATGCCTCTCAATGATTTCCTTCTTAAGGTCTACCATAATCATCTCCTTCTTCTTACTGCCTTCCTCTTCTCACTTCTTCTTCATGGGGCTTCCTGCGCACACATGTGGTCACAGTACAGCACATGTAATTTTGCACAGTAATAGCATAAAATGCACGTAGTAACATTAACAGAACTCTCTGTTGCCTGAATAAGAGATGCAGTGCACACTGACTGAGGATATGTAGTTCCATGAGATTTCCTGCACGAGGTCATTGCGTGAAACTCGTCTTGCAAGTTTTCACTCATTAACCGAATTAAATTTTATTAAAAATTTTTGCTCACCTTGCAGAACACTTGTGAACCGCATTACTTGCAATCCAAGGTTCCACTGTACAGTAAAGTGCTGGCTGAGGAATTCTGGGAACTGAAGTCCACATGTTTTAAAGTTGTAAGGATGGACATGCCTGGTTTAAACTGTTTCATTCCTCTGACAAATTTGAAAACTGAAAGAAGAGGCCAGAAAATATAATGCCAGTACCCAATTCAGTTAAATGGATCCCCTCATCTTGTATATAAAGCTCCAAAAATAGCCTTATTTATTTGCTTGTTTGTTCATTTCTCCCATTTGCATAATGCCAATCTCATTCCATTTCTTGGTAGCTTACTATACTTAAACCATCCATGGCAATAAAATAACATGAACTGTAAAACATCCATGGTAAATATAAATATTAAAATGTCAACAGCAGAAATAAACTAAAAACATTCAGAATAACAATTAAACTCCCTAACCCTTTTATCACAATATAGTAATACACCTTAATATAGTGGTCTTATAATACAATAGCCTATAATTCAGAAGTAATTTCAAGATCACTGGGATATAGTAATCCATGTAATTTTCTTGATAACAATACTGGCAAGCCCTTTTCAACATCTCAGGGAGGCAAGATTTTCACAGTCAGGAGGGTTAATGCCAAGGAAAAATAGAGTTAGGTTAGAGAAAGTTAGTGCTTTGGTTAAGTACACATTGCACTCATTTATTGATGAGTACATTAAGGCCAACAACTTTAAATAGTGTGCATTTCATACCTGCAGGTAATAAAATAAATAAAGAACAATAATACCACCACCAACAAACCAAGTCCAATTAATGCCAACATTCTGGGGTCAGCCCCACTCAGACTAATGAATCTGTAAAGACTTCTGGAAGAATCAAGTCTTGATGATTTTTCAGAATGCTATGAGAGAAGAAACCATTTTTGGCTCTGGGAACAAGCTGTTCCAGAAGAAAGAAACTCCCACCAAGGAAGATCAGCTCCATGACCATTCTCATCATATTTCTTAATAACTGAAGGCAGGGGAGAGAACCTTTCAGCAGGCATTTATGTTTACCTAGATTGGTTGGGGTGCATTTAGCTAAGGTAGGTGTCCTTGAAGATACCCAGGTTCTGAGTATCTCTGGATTTTATAGCTGCCAACTAATACTTTGAACTGTACTCGGTTTGGACCAATAGCCAATGCAGCTCCTACAGCAATGAAGGAGTTACTTTAGACAGCCGAGTGAAGAGACAAACTGTAGGAGAAATGCTGGCAGACCAAGGGAGGGGTTAAGTGAGTCATCAACTTAGAATCCCTATGTAGCCATAAGAGGGCAAAGTGCAACCCCCCCCCCGTTGACCCTTATCTACTTTTGCCCAGGTGCAAACTGTTAGTCTGAGAAGATTCCTGTGCATAGACTTTAACAATAAATCAGTTATTCTGAACCTTTGTTTGTGCACCTGGTTGTTTGTGCCTGATATAGACAACTGTCTTTGGACAGCCCTCCACAGAAGAAAAGAGTCCTCTATCAATGGGAGCCAGAGGCCTCCTCAATAACCTCATGTACAAAGGCTGATCAACCATGCAAGCAGAATTTGTGTGTTTTCCATTGGGCATAGTGGTCACAGAATAGCACACTCCATCATTCTCCATTTCCACTTCCTTCTTCTCCAAACAGATCTTCTCAATACCATTAGAATCCCTGCTATTAGGATTAGGGTTAGGGTAAAACTCCCTAGCATTTCCTCTCCTTCAAATAACAAATCTGCATGACCTGTGGAGCAAAGCAGCACCCCTTCCATTTTGTGGAGAGTGGCTTTTGCAGAGGAGCCTTCAAGTGCCTTTAAGATTCAGATCTCATTTCTGTAATCTTATTGCACTGAATAATTCACGGACGTGTTAAATGCCTAATTTCTCATTAACTGTTAATGCAACCAAAAAAGGAAATCAAAGTGGTAAATCTGGGTGGGTGCTTAAACTCTGGATATATGGATTGCAGGGTGATCATATAACCTTTTCCAGAGAGAGATAAAGAAAAAATTGGATATCAGGAAAAATAAACATGATAGCTTTTTGTGCACAAGAGAGGGGCCCTGTTAATTTAAAAGCATTGGTCTGTGAGCACATGAGGGCCACTTACTATACTCACTACACTTTCCCTAAAATAGAGGATGGAAAAGTGCGAAGTGTATTGTTGCAAATTTAGAATTCATTATTAACATTGAAAAATAAATATCATAATTTCTTCTTTGGCTGGAGCAATGTTTCTCAACCTCAGCAAGTTTAAGATGTGTGGACTTCAACTCCCAGAATTCCCCAGCAATACAGTATGTTCAGAATTCACATATTGCTTTCTTCTATAATTTTTTTTTAAATTCATCAGCTGGAAAATTTGTTATTTTGTCATTCAGCTTATATGTACATCTAATTTTCTGTACAAATTTCCACTGTAGTGGAAATTTATACACAACTCTCTATAATGTATCCTTTAAAAATGAATCGTACTAAGTATTTTATTTTTAAAGCATCTACATTTACTATTTTTGATACATAACTTCCCCAAATGTTCACTACTTTGGAGGACTTTTTCCCAACCATTTATTTCTTTGTGCAAATTTTTGAGAAGAAATGACAGGCACTATTTATTTATTATTTAATTTTTTTGTAGCCATTCATCTCCAACTAACTCCATGCTGTAACAGAAACTGCTTTTAATGCATTGTGCCATTTTCAGTCTACTGAAAGCCTGTTTTCTTTTATATTCAGGTGCTAAGAATGACATTGGCAAGAAAGGAATCAGCACTTCCCAGGTGGGAGAAAAGTATTTCTTAAATGTGTCTCAAACCTCAGTGCCATTAAGAGATTGCCAAGTATTCATTAACTCAGAAGGGACATCAATTTCCAAGTCACAGTATGAAGCTCAAAAGGATATGGACATCCAAAAAATAATATATATTGTCTCCAAGTCAATTTAACAGATGTTATTACTTCTTCCCAGGATGTGGGAAGGACATGTCTGTAGGATATTACAAAAACAAATGTTTTAATGAAATGTTATTCTCACTGCATTTCCAACAACATAATGACTTAATTCAAGCCTTTTTTATACATGTGCAATAAGGTTCAATAAAGATGAAATATTATGTTTTGTTGAAAATCCTCTTTTTAAGAAGTATCAACATTGCTTATACTGATATCAAGAAAGTTTTCCCATTGCTTAGACAAAACGGAGAACTCCCATTTCCTTATCGGATTTTCAGTGTCCATATCCAATTGATTTATCAATAAGAGGTATTCATAAAGCTAATTTTGGACTTTTTAATTTCATAGGATTATCATCTCTAATAAATTAGGTATTTGTGGAAAAGCTGAAAATGCTACTAGTCCAAACTGAGGTCAGTAAATGCTGTAGTTGTAAATACTGCCAGTGGGTGGCAACAGATTAATAACATTTATCTTTAACATAGAAAATGAGAAAAACTCATAATTGTAATCCACTGGATTCTCTTGCTCTTATTACTGCTAAGTGACTAGCCTTCAAAATTGGAAAGAAGGATGTATGGTTCCAATTAGTCCATGGTTTGAAGAACTGATGTTACTTGTGATTTATGAATGACTTGGTTACTGATGTTAATTATTTATGGTCAATTGCAATGAAATATGATCACTCTTTATTGAGATATATTTTTGTTATCTTATTGTCTTTGTTTTTTCCTTCATTACTGTTTTAATATTTTTCTTTGTTCACTTTTATTAAAGAAAGGCAAAAAAACTTGCAATAAAAAAATCTAGATTAACTCTGGAGCATAGATATGTTTTCCAGACAGAATCAAGTTGGTGGACTTATTTGCCGCAGAGAAAGGCTGCTGATTGCCCTCCAAGCTCTCTTCCATGGAACCTGAAATGGCTGCTTTTCCATAGCAGTCCCTATATATTTGGAATAGTCTTTGCCTTGAACTGAAGTTGGCTTGTACAGTTTTGGCCTTCTGGAAACTCCTGAAAACAGAACTGAGTAGAGTGTTGAAGATGAAGCATACTGCCTAGGAGGGATGAATGTACCATGGTGTTTGGATTTTATGATTTTATAATTATGTCATTTTAGTTGTTGATTGTTGACATTTTATTTCCTGTAAGCCATTGGTAGTCTTGTAATTGCAGCAGGTACATCAAGTAAACAAACAAACAAATAAATAAATAACTACTTTCTGTCTTCTTTGCACTTCAGTGAGCAAATAACTGCTATGTTTAAGGCTTCATTATTGTCTGCAATATCTAGCCAAAGCATGTCTGAGTGTCTTCTGACAAATCAAGTCAATAGCTGAAGAAGTGGTTAAGTGGTTAAGTGTCTGGAAAGCCATGATTTACCATGGAGCCCTGATATAAATGTTAACTGTGATAGATCAAAATCAAAGAAAACTTTGATGGGAAAATCAACTACCATAATATTATAGATCATCCTGTGCTAATGCTTGAACAAATGACCAAAAGTAGTCACAAAAGTTCCCATGGGAATAAACTAATTACAATAGACTAGAGGCAGAGAAACTGTACTCCTTAACATCAAAAGTAATCTGGAGCCAAAATCTTGCATATATTTCTTTGGAATGTAATGTTCTATTACATCTGTAACTTACATCCAAAAGATTCAGACATTTATGCACTCTACAAAAATCAAGTCATTGGATTTCTAACACTTGCTTTGGATCTGGCTCTAATTTGAAGCAGATGACCTCTGCATTTATTCAAGTCCAAATGGGTTCTTGCTCCTTGGGAGGAAAGCTGTAGTAAACTTAGACAGTGTATTAAGAAGCAGAGACATCACCTTGCCGACAAAGGTCCACATAGTCAAGGCTATGGTTTTCCCAGTCGTAATGTATGG
>JANHZU010007289.1:166043-181339 GCA_032468055.1 Acrochordus granulatus
CTTGATGAGGGTGAAAGAGGAGAGTGCAAAAGCTGGCTTGAAACTCAACATTAAAAAAACTAAGATCATGGCATCTGATACCATCACTTCCTTGCAAATAGAAGGGGAAGAAATGGAAGTAGTGGAAGATGTTACCTTCTTGGGCTCCAAGATCACTGCAGATGATGACTGCAGCCATGAAATTAAAAAATGCATGCTCCTTGGGAGGAAAGCTATGGCAAACCTAGTCAGCATATTAAAAAGCAGAGACATCCCCTTGGCGACAAAGGCCTGTATAGTCAAAGCTATGGTTTTCCCAATAGTAATATATGGTTGTGAGAGCTGGATTATAAGACTGAACACCAAATAATTGATGCCTTTGAATTGTGGTATTGGAGAAGAATCCTGAGAGTCCCTTGGACTACAAGGAGATCAAACCAGTCAATTTTAAAGGAAATCCATCCTGATTGTTCATTGGAAGGACAGATACTGAAGGTGAAACTCAAATACTTTGGTCACCTAATGTGAAGAGAGGACTCATTGGAAAAGACCCTGATGTTGGGAAAGATTGAAGGCAAAAGGAAAAGGGGACGGCAGATATTGAGATGGTTAGATAGCATCATAGACCTAATAGGTGTGGCTTTGGGCAGACTCTGGGAGGCAGTGCAGGACAGGGAGGCCTGGTGTGCTGCAGTCCATGGGGTTGTGAAGAGTTGGACATGACTGAGCAACTAAACAACAACATGAAAGTTTTGGGGAGCAAATTAAGAAGTAAACAGAAAAGAAAAGGGCAAGTTATATCAGAACTATGGTGGAGAAAATAAATCTAACAAACAAAATGAGTTTCATCCATTGCACCCTTCTTTCCTGTCTTTTAAATGTGAGCAGGGTCAAACGCAGTTCATCTCTGCCTAATCCTATCAGATTCAGAGTGACTCTTCTTGACCCAAACAAAGCCACCTGAAATCCTATCTAAAGCAAAGAATAGAGGCCTCCTCACAGCAACCAGCACTGCCCAAGGACAGCCCTTAAGGGAGCTGTTATCTAGAGAAACCCCAATTTCCTATCACTATAATAATGGGATTTCCCAGCTCTGCTGACCTAATAAGCTCCATTTTGCCTAAAGTAGAACTCACCCCAGGTACATGGACAAGGAGCTGCCCAGCTTTCCCAAACTGTACAGTGAATCAGTCCCTAGGATTTCCTGCCTGGGTAACTATCAATTTTATATAAATCTTGGCTTTCCCTTGGTTTGAGATTCCTCTTTCTTGTAAAGCACCCACTTAATATGGTTTTTCTCCTCAGTGTTGTGCTCTGTACTGAATTTTCCATTATAAGACCATCTAAACATTTTAAAAATGGCCATGAAAATCATTCTATTTTCTTCTCTTTTCAAAACTTTGCGACATACGCTCACTTGCTGTAGTTCAAGTCCTTCTTCCTTTATTTCTTCTAAAAAATATCTACACATTGTCAACTGTTCATTCTTTGAAAAGGAATACAAGAAGAAAAGTACAAGAAAACCAGCACTGGTCACCTCAAAATGATAAGGTCGTCATGCTCCTATGAAGGTTTCCAAGGGATTTTTTTATTTCTTGTAAAAAAGAAAAGAAACAAAGAAAAAGCGCTTTTTCAAAACATAAAACACAAAGATTTGGCCTACTATTAGTATGTATATTTTGGGATACAAACCAGTAAAAAACAGAGAGTGGCAATAAAATACCATTAATAAAAATAGAACAGCTAAGAAAAAAATTATAAAGAAGCAGGCACATAGAAGAATAATCAAATATCTTCAGGAATCATTTTAATACCAATGGCAGTATCTATAAATTAAATTTCAACACTTTAATTCAAGCTTTCATGCACAAAAGCTCTGGCACCAGGTGGTTATTCCTTGCGCTAAACAATCTCAGAGGAGATGTTGGTATCAGAACTAGTCTGCAAATGTCTGCACAGCTACTAGATGGTAGCAGATAGTTAGGGCTCTCTGTATCTCTTTGACATCATCTAGTGGTTTAAAAATCCAGATGCTGTACCTTCAGGGAGGGGAGTTAGCTAGCCTGGATTTCCAGCTTTTATATCAAAAATATATTTCTAAACTTGAGCTCTTTTAAAGCCCAATTTAAGACATAAAATAGTTATACTCTCTGCTGTCTAATAAATCACGACAGAGGAGATTCCTTCCAGTATTCAATGTTTTTAGCTCCTGAAATTACATTTGTGGTTGATAGTTAATGAGTAATGTTTAAGTAGAAAGATATGCAGAGTGAACTCTCATCTGCAGAATAACCTTCCTCTTTCAGGTAACACTTCCTGAGCAGTGATTTCTAGAAGATATGTCCCAATGAAATATATGTGATTAATTCAAAATAGAGACTACTGCAGTCAGAAGTCTATACTCTACAGACTTCTCATCCCAATATGGCTTTGATCTAGACTGCCATCTCAGAAACTGCAAATAGTGTGGTTCCTTTTGAAAGCTTAAATATAAGAGGGCCAGAATATTTGTGAGATCAGAATCAAACAAATCAAGATGACTGCAACTGCATGACTGAAGCCCTAACACATACCCTGTATGAGGCTATTTAGAAGAATTTGGCCTATAACAGTTGGATACTTTCACTGTCTAAACTTCCTGTTGATTTTATACCTTGTGAAAAAAAATGTTAATTATTCCATGTTTTCCAAACTGCAACCCAATCCATTTAGCTAGAATACAGTATGTTAAACATCCTTGTGAAGAAATGAAATAATTCAGTCATTTTAGCCTATCATTTGCTGACAAACTGGAGGTACGGTGCAATTCGAATTCCCAACTGGAAGCATGTCAGAGGTGGTGAACCCAAAGTGCCTTTGTTCTCCTGAGAGCTCCCATGATCAGGTCCATAAAAGACCTTAGTTGATAGCTAGCATAACTAATGTCTTCCCTTCTTTTTATTTGAAAGAAAAATGCCAACTATCTGCCAGGTTTGGTTTTAAGAAATTATGTCATTTTAATACTCCTTGCCCTGAGCTGCAGATGGTATTTGAAGGTGGTGGGATACAAGTGCATTGGCTTTGCCCACTTAGAATTGGCTATCCACATCTAAAAGCATTGGCCAGTATTGCACTCTACGTGTGGTGGACTGCACTTCCCGTTACCTTACTCAGCAAATGATAATGCTGGCCACAGAACATCTAGGCTAACTGGGGAACATTAAACCAAGCCATTAATGTTATATAATGTTTGACTTAACTTTTTCATATTACAATATACATTGGGGGAATTTGATATATGCATGTATATGTTTATTTTTCTCTATGTCTATGTGTAGAGAGAGATACCAGTATGCTATTCTTTCTTAGCTCAGCTCATTAGTAATCAGCAAAAAGGGTTAGAATAAATAAGGGAAACAAAGAAAACTGAAACCTCAGATTATTCTCAAAAATACTGATTGATTGATTGAGGTAGAGTTTCTGCCACATTATAAGTTTTTTTTGAAAAAAATATCCAGTG
Organism: Acrochordus granulatus; assembly: GCA_032468055.1. Classification (NCBI taxonomy): domain Eukaryota; kingdom Metazoa; phylum Chordata; class Lepidosauria; order Squamata; family Acrochordidae; genus Acrochordus; species Acrochordus granulatus. The sequence continues at coordinate 169,522 of JANHZU010007289.1, forward strand.
ACAGGTAATTCTGTACCATACAATTCTAATTATTTTAACGGATTAAAAACTATGTATAAAAACTTTTTTTCTGGAATAAAACAAAGATAATGAACTAAATTATGTATTCTTCATGATTAAAATCATTAACAGGTTTTAGTCACTCTTTTAAATCTATTTTAATTCGATTGACTGATGTTAAATTTAAAATTAAAATTTAAGTTTAAATTCCCCAGGACTCCACACTCCATTTCCCATGTCCTTCAGTATTTAGGTATCCAGAATTATGCAGAGAAGCAAAACATAAGGGTTGTCTTTTACATTCAATTTAAGCAAGCCATAAGAAAAACAATCCTAATTACTTAGCAGGGCAATAGCTTTCTGAAACTCTCAACTGTCATAAAATTATATATGATGGGTGGGTGATACTGAAGCCATGAAATTTGCATTTTAGCATCGTCTTTTTAGAAAGTGTGAGTAAAAATGGCACACAGGACAAGTTAGATCTTGTGCTAGAGTCGTATCATAGCTAGGGCTTTTCCTGAGATGGAGAAACTAGCAAACCATGTTAGATTTATTGGTTTTCTCTAAAATAATTATACTCCACCCAAACTTTTTGTGGCAATTGCAGTCCAGTAATACAAGTGAAAACTCAAACTAAGTAAAATAACGAATTAACTTCAGCCACACCGTTTGAAATGTACACGAATCAATGAGTGATACTAACAACGAGGTTAGTATAAAGGGACAAAAGGGCGATGAGGCTGCAGACAGTAAATCCCAGTGAAGCCAGTCTTTCACCAGTTTTGAAGAAGAGAAAACGTCAGAAAGGGGCACTCCAAAGCCAGAAGCCAGACCAGCATATATCAGCACGGGATGTTGATGAAAGCCCCTCTGCACATCATAAAATTTACACAGGTGGTCCTTCGGGTATGGGGAGCTGAAACTGATAAGTTATTTCGTTTTAACGGGTTTGTTTTATTTTTAAGTGTTTTTAATGTATTGTTTTAGTGTTGTTAGCCGCCAAGAGTCTCCGGATTTGGGCGGCATACAAATTTAATAAATAAATAAATAAATAGGGGCGGCGCCTGAAACTTTGAAATCGAACCCAGAGAACAGAGGCGGCCAGCACTATTCATTTGCGAGCAGATTTATGTGACATCTGAGGTATGAGCCACGTATCGACCTTATTGCCCTGTACTGCCGTTTCTGAATCATTTTCAAGGGAAGAGCCACGTAGAGCATGCTGTAACCTTTGAATGAGAAGTTGTCAGAACATGACGACTACTATGATGAGATCACCTCTAGTTGGAGGGCACAGCTGGCCGGCCCCGACTCGGTAGAAGCTTGTTTACCTTTTTTATGAAAATGCATTAGGATGTTGCACTGTCGTCTATAAAAGTTTATGCGACAATAAACTTGTTAACCTTTTACACATTTTTGTGGCAAGAAAACCATTTCTTTGGCTGTATTCGGTTCCCCTTCTGAAAAGTGTTGCCAGGTTATCTTGATCTTTGCCCCGCAGACTGAAAACTAAACTGAACTAAAATGCCATTCGCTTCCACAGGGAGGTGTCGTGTGCAATTTAATCAGACGCGCCATCCTTGAAATTGGCAAAGGTTTATCTTCTTTATGAGATAGAGATGGGTCCCGCTCAGGTTGCCACAGCAACCAGATGTGCAAAAGCTAGAAGAAGGTGGGGGGCAGCCTGTGGAGGACGGAGAGGTTGTCTTTCAAAGCATGTAAGCACAGAATTAGAAAAAGAGATGAAAAAGAAGCAACGGCACTTCCCAAAAACCTGGCACTTCCTCTCTACATGCGTGGGGTGGAGCAGGAATCAGTGAATGATTGCCAATGCACTTAAAGTTAAAAATGGGGAATGTAACCTGTTTTTCAGTTAGATTTCTAACTTTAAAATATATTTTATTTTTTTCCCTAGTGAAAAACAGCTTGGTCTCCGGTCGTTAGGAGAATGATGAAACTTTTTTACTTTTTAATTTGTTGCCATCTGCAGAGTATACAAGCAAAGGAGCAAAATTCTGAGAAAACTACCCTCTCGTTCCTGGTTAGCGCTGCCATCTTATCTTTGCAATAATTCTGCTCTTGTTCTCTTAATATATAGAGACGTAGCAAGTGAAAATCGCGGAAGAGAGTTGGCAGTGCCCTCACTTGCATGCCATACCTTACCCAGCCTATACCTCCAGCTTTCCTGGGAACTGTAACTCCAAAATTCCCAATCAGATGGTTGTGGAAAATACAGGGGATTGCAGTCCCAACACAACGATAAGAGAAGATGGGGAAGAATTTTAAAGAGCTTCAAAAAAGCAGCCCTAAATGTGTCAGAGACAGTCTGGTGTAGTGATTAAAGCCCTAGGCTAGAAACTGGAAACCATGAGTCCTAATCCCACTTTAGCATGTAGTGATTTGGGGTCTGGGTGATTTTTCTTTTTCAGACCTAGGAAGGAGACAATGGTAAACCACTTCTGAAATCTTACTACGAAAACTGCAAGGACCAGTCCAGATAGTCATCAGGAGCCAAAAACTCCCTCCCCGCAAAGTGTGTGTACTATGAAGTATGTCACACTGACTTCAACATGATCAACATCTACTATTTTCATCTGTTCCATCTCATTTCATCCATTTTCATCTGTTCTGTCTTATCTCACAGCTACTGTATAGTGATTAGATACCCTGAGTTTGCCTAACTTTAAGCCATGCAAACTATTGTCCCTTTGGATCACTAGCCGGGCTCAACAGATTTCATTTCAACTCAGTGTTGAAGGATTGGACAAAAACTGGGCCAAAGAAGACAATGGGCAAGAAGAGTAACCACAAACACGGTTCTCAGTTCATGGAGTTTAAAAATATGTGCCGCTACAGCAGCTATTCCCCAGCAGAAAAGCTACTATTGCTTTGCCTCTGCCCTAAAATATTATGAGATTTAAACAGCTGTGGTTGTCTCCTGTCTCTCCTTCTGAGCTGGTGTTTTCCAGTTTAGAAGGAATGCCCTCCCCGAGTATTTGTGAGATTCTTGAAGAACACGTTTTACAGCACAACTTTAAACATATCTACTCCAGCATGAATTCATGGGTTCTACTGAATTTTTATGGGAATTCCCAATCTAGTGCCTCCCATGGTAATTCAGGTATGTGAACTCTAGCCAGCACAGTCCAACATTTTGAGAGCAAGACTAGAGTGTAAAACTAGAGAAAGACTAGGAGTGTAAAAACTTCAGATGATCACTAGATTGCCATCAGAGAATGGGGGTTTTCTATAATGTATCTCTTAGCTTCCTTCCAACAGTTGTTTGTATTTTGGCCATATGAAAGACTGATATGGAAGCTTACAGCTGATTTATATTTAAAATTCAGTTGGTGCCTCCATATTTTCCAGCATTTATTTACAGTATCTTTACTTACCATCAGGAGATGACCCCAGTATGAGAAGATTAAAAGGAAGAAAACAAAGTTTTGGAGCATTTGTGAAATTTCTGCAACAATCATCAACTTAAGTGCACTCAGCTGATTTTTTTTACTGTAATTTTCAATCCGTACACTGAGGGTTAAATCCCATTAAATGTATATCTGAATAGAGATGGATAGGATTGCAAGGTCAGCAACTATGCTTGTGTGTCAGAAGAAGTGACAACTTGGAAGGTAGTGTCACAGCAATCTCCTTTATTTTTAAATGAAGATTCAAAACATAAGAAGGTGGTGTTACAGTTCTTTACAATGCACAGGGCCCAACCAACCATTAGAAGGCAGGTGTCTGGAAGCTAGTGACATACAGGTAGTCCTTGGTTAACTATCATTCATTCAGAATTATTTGAAGTTACAGTGGCACCAAACAAGGAGATTTACAGCTGGTCCTCAAATTCAGCCATCACATGATCATGATTTGGGCACTTGCCAACTGGCTTGCCGGGAGAAATATCAACAACCTCATACCACTCTAATGGCAGAAAGTGAAGAGGAACTAAAGAGCCTCTTAATAAGTGTGAAAGAGAAGAGCGCAAAAGCTGGTTTGAAACTCAACATTAAAAAAACATTGAAACATTGAAACTCAACATTAAAAAAACTAAGATCCTGGCAACGGGTCCCATCACTTCCTGGCAAATAGAAGGAGAATAAATGGAAGCAATGACAGATTTTAGTTTCTTGGGCTCCAAGATCAATGCAGACGGTGACTGCAGCCATGAAATCAAAAGATGCTTGCTCCTTGGGAGGAGAGCTATGGCAAACCTAGACAGTGTATTAATAAGCAGAGACATCCCCTTGCTGACAAAGGTCCGCATTGTCAAGGCTATGGTTTTCCCAGTAATAATGTATAGCTGTGAGAGCTGGACCATCAGGAAGGCTGAGAGTGGAAGAATTGATGCTTTCGAATTGTGGTGCTGGAAAAGACTACTCAGGGCTCCTTAGACAGCAAGGAGATCAATCCAGTCAACCCTACAGGAAATCAATCCTGACTGCTCATTGGAGGGATAGATACTGAAGCTGAAACTCAAGTACTTTGGCCACATAATGCAAAGAGGGGACTCATTGGAAAAGACTGTGATGCTGGGAAGGATTGAAGGCAAAATGAGAAGGGGATGACAGAGGATGAGTGGGTTAGATAGCATAGTCAGTGTGATGGGTGTGGGATTGGGTGGACTCTGGGAGGCAGTGCAGGACAGGGAGGCCTGGCATGCTGCAGTCCATGGGGTCACAAAGAATTGGATATGACTGTGGAACTGAACAACAAAAAATAGCAACTGGCTTGCAATTACAACAGTGGTAGTGACATGGCTATTTGTGACCTTCACTGCCAGCTTCTGACAAGAAAAGCCAATAGGGAAGGCAGCAGGAGGTTGCAAATGGTGATCATGTGATGCTACACCGAACAAACCCATGGGATTCACCTAATTGCATCTGGAATTGCCAGAACTACCACTGTAAGTCAACACTTTACAATTGTGTCACTGAGCAATGGAGTTCTCAATCCCATTATTACCTGAGGACCTCCTGCATGTTAAAAGCCTGCATTTGGAGGAATTTCAAGAAATTCCTGATCAAAGAATGTCTGCCTTTAAAAATGGGAAGGGGTGTTACAGATTTTTTAAAAAAGTGTTTAAAATCCTGAGATTCAAATACTGTTTTATTAGCACCAATGATACGTAGACGAACCTGATTTCTACTGATCTGCCCATTCCTAATGGAGAATTGGCTTTATTTTCATTTGTAGGGAAGATAATCATGGTTTTATATCCTTTCTCTCGGCAATATGAAAGTGAATATCCTACAGCTACTCTTTTGCCAAGGTCAGTTGTGTACTACTTGTGAAAAAGTGAGCCCTGAGTGGAACAAAGGTACATTTACTGGTCTTAGCCTGGGGCGACTTTCCACATGAACATCGATCCAACACTGAATGTAGTGGAAGCAGAAAATATATTTTACATAGCACCTATATATGGCATCTCCTTCCTTTCAATGCAGCCATGTGGTTCCCAGCCTATAACTTTTAACTTTCCACATGCAGGAGCACAGAGAGAAAGAAAGGAAATGCAACTGTCCCACAACCTCTATCTGCTCCACCACACCCTCTGCTGTCCCCATAAGCATTGTTACTTCAATCTACACATCGCCTCCCTCGCCCAAGATGCAAGTTCTAGTGTACAAGCAAGACCTGCAGGTTGCCATGGTAATGAAGGAGAACGGTTGGGGTCTCTGTTTCCAATTTAAAATCCAATCAGTCTTAATGTGGAGTTCATGAAACCTGGGGAAGAAGAAGAAGAGAAGAGTGAGACCATTCCTCAATGCCAAAAGGCACACCAAGAAATTCTCCCTGTAGGATGTGCCCATTGCAGAAGCTCAAAACCAAAATCTCATAATTGTGGGGATAAATATTTGGGGCTAATCTCCATCAAGTGACTTTGGACGTTTTCAGCACCTATTAATTTGTGTGGCTTAACATGTTTTGCACAAAAAAGATACAAGATTATTGCAACATGATCCACATGGGGTTGTGATGGAACTGCCAGGTCCAAAGAACTACAAATGACACATGAGTGACTTCTGAGTGGTTCCTTTATTGTTGCTCATCTACAAATGGATTATTGCCAAAGTAAAGCAATTATCTGCAATAACTATAGATATAGATTATTAGGGAGAGTCCAACCTTGCTTTTCCCCCTAGTGAGGCACCACCTTGCTGTGGTTGGGGGGCTTGTGTGCTCTGAAGAAGATGAGAGCTCTGCCAGAGGTTCAACCATACTGGACAGGTCTCATCAGAGGAACCAGACAAAGAGTGTCTCCCACCTCTAAAAATATGAGAAGTAAATTACAGAAATCCATACTGGCTTGGTCGTCGCCTGGGTTAACAAGGACCACGCTAGATATTGTTGGGGATCCTGGACATCTCATGGAAAATGGGCTACAGGACTCCCCTGGAGAAGGAAATGGCAACCCACTCCAGTATCCCTGCCAAGAAAACCCCATTGTTTTATAGGTTTTGTGGGGTATTGTGGACAATGGAGACAGTGGGTGGCCACATTGGGAGAAATATAGGCCCCGTTTGAATTTTCTCTTAAAGGCAGGAGAAGATGCCAGAAAGCTCCAATAGACACTCAATATAAAAGGAACATATCAAGATCCCAAATTCCAATGGTTTTTATACTGTCATTAAAACTCTGGCCCATGCCTTTATTGCTGCATATTCCTTTAGTTCCAGAAGAAGAGATGAGAGTGAAAAGAATTTGAGAGCTCCAAGGCTCCAGCCATGGCAGTTATGGGGTTTCAGCAAGGATTCATCAAAATTAATTCCTTTGGAGAAGTAATCCAAAGGAGAAAGAGAGGGATCATCTCAACCTACAGGTGCTACAAAAGGCCAACAAGATTTGCTAATTTAACCACTCAGGGCACAGTGTTCTGAAGAGTGGATACCATGACAGAAAAAATTGATATTAATGCTAATTTTAAAAAGGATGTATGCATTTTAAGTTAATTTTTATGATTAGGATCATAAATTTTACATTCATAAATTTGAAGGAGACCTAGAGACCATCTAGCCAAAACCCTCCTCTCTACAGGCATCCCAGTTAAATTTTTCTGTCTGATGGATGCTTGGATTTTCCATTAAGACAATCAATGAATGGGAGACTGTACTTCTCTGCTTCACTGGCCCACATGTATCCAAATGGTGGAGAGGTGTGGTGGCGCAGTGGATGAATGCCACCAGTTATGTCGACCAGATGGCCGGCATGATGGCAGGTCGATTTCCAAGCTCTGCATGATGGGGTGAGCGCCCATCACTTGCCTCAGCTTCTGCCCACCCGGCAGTTCAAAAGCACGTAAAATCTGGCGAGTAGATAAATTGGGTACCACTTCGGTGGGAACTGGCCAGCTTCGGTGGGACGGGTGAGGCGAGTGGCGAGAGGGCGAGCGACAAGGAGTTGAGTGGCGAGGCAAAGACGGCCCACCCTCCTGCCAGGGGTGGAGCAGGAACTGTGGAGATGCCCGGATGCAACATCGCCGGCCAGTGGGGGGCGGGGTTAGTTTACACAATTGTATAAATATCTAATCTATGTAAGCCGCCAAGAGTCTTGGGAAATTGGCGGCATAGAAATGTGTGTAATAAATAAATAAATAAATGGGTTACAAAGGGAACTAGGGATGGAGATGTAAATTTGAGTATCATCAGCATAGTGGTGATACCTCATCCCATAGTGACAGATGATCTCACCCAGCAGCTTCATGCAGATCTTGAACAGGAGTAAAGAAAGAACTGAGCACACCACAAAGTAGCAGTCAAGAATTGGGACAGGTCTTGGAAGAAGGAGTCAAACCAGCGCAAGACTACTGCCCAGCCAAAGCCCCCATAGCTAGCCGCACTTTGATTCCAGGACTCAACCAGAACTTCAGCATGGCCATGAAGCAATGCTGCCAGGATATTCCCTAGTTCCCTCTGGAACCCATTTGGATCCATCAGTTACCAGAGGCAAATGAGTCCAGCCTCCCTGTGAAGAGGTGCAGCATATGAGGCTCTCAAAGACACCACAGAGTGATCTGACCATAACACGGGCGATAATGATAAATCCCCCACCAGATCATGTTGCCTTTGCTCTGGCAAGAAAATAATATCTGGTATGTGACCACTGTCCAAGTCAGGCCATGGATGATCTGGGAAAGGACCATGGCCACCATGGTGGCCATAAACTCCTCAGCTGCCTCCAAAGCATTTCCCTGGACCATCAGCCTGGGGAACTCCACTGCCAACCCTGAGATGGCCTCCAGCAGATCAGGCAGGGATGAAGCTATGCAGTAGGGAGGCTGGTATAGTAGTAACAATCTCAACTGATCCCATGAGCCCTCACAGCTGGGCACTTGTGGAGAAAGGCATCTAAAGGCAAAAAGGGATTCTCAAATGACCATTGCCACTGCACTTCCCCTGCTGGTGCCAAACCAGAAACCTGGCTGGACACATTTCCAAAAGGGAAACACCCCCTTCTGAAGTCAGCCAGGTCTCAATAATGCATGGAAAGTCAGCTTGCTCCTCCTCAATGATGCCCAGAATGAGGGGAGCTTTATTATTGACTGACATGGCATTTGCCAGCAATAGGAAAACCAGAGGGCCTTTGAGAGCATGCTGTCCAGGAGCTGGGCATGAGCATAGAGGGCTGGAACACACCACTGATACTAAACATCAGGGGTGTCTTCTACAATGGCTAGTCATTCAGCTCCCACTGCACCCCATGTCCATCACCACCCATATTATCATCCTCCCAGGACCCCCCCATTGACCCCTCCAACCCTGGTTTCTCTCCTACTCACAGTCACTCAATTTACAAACACCTGGGGGAGATGGAAGAGGAAGGGAGCCCCTAAGGCACTATAGCATGAATTCTCAGTGCCAGCAGGGTTTATTTATTTATTTATTTGTTAAATTTCTATGCTGCTGAAATCCGAAGACTCTCGATGGCTAATGGAGGGTTCCCACCTCTCCATTCCCCCTTATCCATGTACAATGTCCTCCCCACAAGTTAAGCCCTCTCATCATCCAGAAGGAGGGACACAATCATCCCAACCCCTCCACCCATCTTTTATTCTGGGCGGGGGACCCCAACAACCACTACATAAACAGGTTATCTTACCACACTGGCTGGTCCCAGGTCTCACCCTGGGAACCAACCCATAGGCACTTTAGGGTCTCATTCCCCTTCTAGTGTGGTCCTTACTGTTTCATCAACTGCTCCTCAAAGGGCCATGTCTTGTCCAGAGTCTTTCTTAACCTCCTCACAAAGTCTTTGGACAGCCACAAGTAAACTGAGTCCAGATCGAAGTTAGGGTTTCTGGAGTTTGTCAGGAAGCATCCTGCCACTCAAGCTTTTTAAGTTATCATTTTAAGTATCATTGATGCTGTAGTCAACTGGGCTCCACTTCCCATCCAAGCAACAAAGGATTGCAGTTGCTCTCAGAAGACAACAGAGTCCATCTCATCTGGGATATTGTGCTCTAATCTTTCAAATTGTGGGGCCACTTCAGCTGCAGTCCTAGGATCTGCAGTTTCTGACCCAGCTCCAGGACTGGCTTCAGCTCCAACCTTCTAGTAAAACACACCCAGACACTCATGTCATTGCTGTTCTTAGCCCCACAGACTCAGCCAAGTCCTTGCTCCAACTCGAGCTCCAACCTGGGTTCCAGCTTTGGCTTTGTTCTCGGCCTTCCTCCATCTCCCATTCCTGGGTTGCCAGCCTTGTCACTCCAATGCCACCACTGCTGCCAAAATCTAGCAGCTGCATCTCAGCACCACTGAACCACTAAGTCACCCACAATGGTATGTTTCCTGGCCAAGATGCAGCTCCAGACCAGATTCCTCTGCCACCAGGTCACCACCAAGTCCCACCAAACAGATGAGCCAAACAACCAAGGACCAAGAGACCAAGCAGCCAAGCAGGTGAGCCAAGTGACTACAGAGCCAACTGGACAAGAGATGCTGCGGTTCCTGGTCAAGCCTTGGACCCTGGTGAAACTTCTCAACCACCATGCTAATGCCCAACCCTATGGAACAGTTGAGCTCCACCAAACAGCTGACTGCTGCTGAGCAGCTGAGCAGAGGAATCTCAGTGTTTGGTTCGCAGCAAAATCCCAGCCAAAGTTTGGGGCACCAAAAGTCAAAATTCAAAAGATGGATGAAAGTAAAACTGAGGAGGAAGGGGAATGGGGGAGAGCCCCCATCAAACTCATAAAGAATTAGGAGACTGTTCACCTCCCATCTGCCATTTTGTCATTATACCATCTGAAATCTGGTAATCCTAAACCACCTCTATCTTTTGCATCTCGCAACAATGTAATTCTTATTTTTGGTTTCTTGCCTTGCCATATAAATTTAGAGATATCTTTTTTCCATTGTTTAAATGTAACATCTTGAAGTAAAATTGGCATCATTTGAAAAAGAAATAACATTCTAGGGAAAACATTCATTTTAATAACAGAAATTCTACTCATCAGAGATAGTTGCAATTTTGTCCATCAATCTAAATCATTCTTAATCTCCTGTGAAACATTACCATAGTTATTTTGAAATGAAGGTGAAAGAGGAGAGTGCAAAAGCTGGCTTGAAACTCAACATTAAAAAAACTAAAATCATGGCAACAGGTCCCTGTCACTTCCTGGCAACTAGAGTGGGAAGAAATGGAAGCAGTGACAGATTTTACCTTCTTGGGCTCCAAGGTCACTGCAGATTGGTGACTACAGCCATGAAATTAAAAGACACTTGCTTCTTGAGAGAAAAGCTATTACAAACCTAGACAGCATATTGAAAAGCAAGGACATCACCTTGCTGACAAAGTTCTCCATAGTCAAAGCTATGGTTTTCCCAGTAGTATTGTATGGCTATGAAAGTTGGACCATAAAGAAGGCTGAGCACTGATGAACTAACACATTCAAATACTGCTGCTGGAGAAGACTCTTGAGAGCCCTTGGACTGCAAAGAGATCAGAATAGTCTGAGAGTCTTCGGATTTTGGCGGCATATAAATTTAATAAATACATATATAAAATAGTCAATACTACAGGAAATAAACCCTGACTATTCATTGGAAGGAGAGATACTGAAGCTGAAGCTCAAATACTTTGGCCACATCATGCAAAGAGAGGACTCATTGGAAAAGACCGGGATGCTGGAAAAAGGAGAAGGGGATGGCAGAGGATGAGATGGTTAGATAGTATAGTCAGTACAATGGATGTGTGTTTGGGAGGAATCTGGAAGGCAACACAGGATGGGGAGGCCTAGCATGCTGAGGTCCATGGGTCATGAAGAGTCAGACACAACTGCACAACTAAGCATCAATTCATGTTAGTCAATAAAACTCCCAAATACTTAACCATTTTTTAAATTGCATTAATTAAAATTAATTTAATGTAATTAGAATTTCTTAATTCAATGCTGTCATATCTTGGACTAACATTTTTGTCTTCTGTTTGTTTTCAAGTCTGCCAATTTACCACATTCTTTCAATTTACTGATAACATAATCAATATTAATTATGAGATCTTGGACCTCCAACACCATATCATCTGCAAAGGCTCATACCTTAAAATTTTGGTTGCTCTGTTGAAGGCCTTTTATCTTTGTCTCTTCTCTAATTTCTCTATGAACATTTCTTAAATTACATTTCTGAAAAATGAATTCAGAACAGTTTGGTTTTCTATTTTACTTTTATTATTAGATTTTCCTTTGTGTTAAGATCTGGTCTTAGTAAAATAATGTAGCACTTGGGGAAGAATATGCAGCCCAGCAGCCCAGCACTGGAGGCCAAGATAGAAAAGACCTGCACAGCCACCATATATTTCCCCTTGGTAGATC